>JAQJIZ010000124.1:0-50842 GCA_029873605.1 Rhodosporidiobolus sp. SP3-3/4 | reverse complement strand
CCGGGGCGGGCAAGGCGAGGAAGGACGGCGAGGTCGAGCAGCCGCAGGAGGAGGAGGACGAGGAGTCGCTCAAGAGGAAGCAGTTCCTCGAGCGCAACAGGGTGGCGGCGTGCAAGAGCCGGCAGAAGAAGAAGGAGCGCGTTGGGCAGCTCGAGAAGCGTGCGTTTTTTCCCCTCATCTCCCTTGGTTCTCTCCCTCCTAACCTTCTCGCTTTCTCTTACAGTTGCTGGCGACCTCACTCAGCGCAATCAGCTCCTCCAACAGACGGCTCTTGCCCTGCGAAATGAGGCCCTCTCGCTCCGCCAGCTCATGCTTGCGCACAACGGCTGCAACTGCGAGCACGGTACGTCTTCTCTGCCCCTTTTCCGACTGTCGTACCTCGACTGATCCCTTCTTCCCGCTCGCAGCTCAAGGCTACATCGCCCGCGACGCAGCAGGAGGCGGCATCGCCACCATCGACCAGCTCGCCGGCCGGACCCTCACACTCGACTACTCGATCGCGCCCGCCATGGGCACGGACGACGACGTCTACTCCTTCATGGACCGCAACGAGCCCGGCCCGGGCCCGATCTCGCACCTCGACCCGCTCGGGCAGGGGACGGGCTACTCGGTCCCGCACGCCGCGGCCGGCGCGGCCTACCTCGCGTCGTCGGGCCAGCAGCCGTCGCACGGCGTCAGCGTCGGGATGGGAGGGATGCCGCCCGGCGGCGCGGCGATCCCGGTCAACCCGATTGCGATCAAGACGCGCATCCCCTCCGAGCCGACCGGGCTCGGCGGCGTCGGGTCTTCGCCGGTGTCCGGGCAAGGCGGCGGGCGAGGCATGACTACTCGTCGTTCGTCCGCCGCGTTGGCGGCGTCGCAGGGCCCGCTCGCCGTGCCGAAGACGTCCATCCCGTTCACCTCGCTCGCGCCGAGCGGCGTCAACCCGCTCGCGGCGGCGCAGGCCGCGTCGTTCATGGGCGACATTCCCGTTGTTGCCGGGCTGAGGAGTTCGAGCGCGCCGCCGACGACGCCGAGCTGGGACGCGCCGCAGCCGAGGGGCGACTATTTCTCCGAGAAGACAAGCGTCCAGATCGTGGCCGCTTGAGCGCCCCTCCATCCTCCCCTACTCCGTCATTCTCCTCTCCTCTGGGACATACACGCCCCTCTCCTTTTCTCCCCCTTTACGACCCCCTCGCATTTCTCCCCTCCTCGCACTCTGGCTTTCCCTCCTCGCATCTGTCCAAAAGCCATTCTGTCCATACTCGCTGTTGCAGTTCCGTACATGCTCTCTCTTCCCTTTCCTCTTCTTCCTTCGCTGTAGCTAAGTACCCCCTCCTTCCCCCCCCCCCACACCCCGTTGCTTGTACATCCACCTCTTTCTTGCGCATTCTTGTCCTGCCGCATGCTCCTCTCACGGCGAGAACACCGAGAGATGAGGAAGACGCGCCGTTAGCGTTACAGTCCCTGCCCGTCCTCCAGGCGCAACAACGGCCCGACAACCCTGACCCAGTTCTCCTCCCAGCTGCCCCATCTCGCTTCTTCTCCCGCAGTGGAGCCGTAAGAGGCTTTCAATATACCGGCGCGCAGGCGGTCGATGTCGGAGGGGAAGGGGCGGGGGTGGCCACGGAGGAGAGACTGGTGGACGAAGATGGTAAAGGGAGAAGAGGGAGAGAAAGTCGAACGGAGAGAGGCGAGGTCAGCGGACAACCGGAAGAGGACAGAGTGAACGACGGCGAGGATAAAGACAGGAAGAAACGCACCACGAGTTGCGAAGCGAGCTCTTCCGCCGACTTGAAGACTCGCCCGTTCTGGTTGTGCTTGACGAGCTCGTCGAGGCTGTGAGCTCAACCAACGCGGACATCAGCTCTCTCCGCCTGATGGAACAAGGAGGGGAAGGAAAGGAGAAGAAGGGCTGATAACGCACCACGAAAAGTCAAGCGCCAAAGCGGGCAGCTCGCATCCGAACATGTCGACGACCTTCATTGGCAGGTCGATCCCGCTCGTGCTCGTGTGAAGAGAGATACCGAGGTCGGCGGAGCCTGTGTGCGATGTCGAAGTGTGGATCGACTCGTTAGGCACGGCCGGGATGACGGGTGGAGAGGAGAGACGATGCGATGAGGCGTACCGAGCAATCGCGGGTAGTCCTCCCGCGCCAGCCACGCCGTCCGGACCCTCACCCACTCCCAACGCTTTTCCAGCTCTTCCACCTCGCGCTCGAACGCCTCCTTGCCCGCGCCCTTGCCCGTGATGACCGCCACAACCCTCGGCAGCCTCTGCTCCTTCTCCTCCTCCGCAGCTGCTGCTCGTGCACCGTCCTCGTAGCGTGACAGAGCGCGGAGGAGGATCGAGAAGTCCTCGTCGGCGGTCCAGGACGTGGCGGAGACGAGGAGGGCGGGGCGCTCGGAAGGAGGCGAGAGCGGGTGGAAGGGCGTGGGAGAGACCGGAGGGGGAAAGTTGAGGGAAGAGAAGAGAGGGACTCGGGTGAGAAGCTACGAAAGTGACGAGTGGTGGTCAGTGGAAGAAGGGCAGGGGAGGCAGGGCGAAAGGGCACTTCTTGCGCTTCTTGTGGAGTTTGACGGCGGAAGTGGGAGGGCGGACGGTCGTGCAGGGTGACTACATGGCCTCTGTAGATGAGATCCTGATGAGACCAGTACGAAGGAGGGAGGAGAATACAAACGCACTGCAGGTTCGCCTCCTTACGCAGCTGGACCTTCATCGCGTCCGAAACGCAGAGGTGTGCAGAGGCGGAGCGACCAAAGAAGTGCTCGATGCTGCTCAAGGAGTCTCACAAGGTCAGCTCGCCTCTGGAGCAGCAGGAAGAGAGCCAGCTCACCCCTTCGCCAGCCGAACGACCGGGTGCTGCTCGCCGAGCCGGAGCGCGAGGACCGAATAGCCTGTGTTGTGCCAGTCGATGATGACCTTGCTGCCGCGGAGCCAGGACGCGAGCTTGACCACCGGGAGAGTCGGGATCGCAGGCGGGTTCTGCGAGGCGGCGAGAGCTCAGCAGAGAAGGGGAAGCAGGAAGCGAGGCGGAGCGCACCTGCAGGAAGAGGTACTGCGGAGGGGTCTCGAGCGTCCAGACGAGCGCGCGAAGCAGATCGGAAGCGCCGACGAGGACCTTGAAAGGCGCGAAGAGGAGGAAGAGCGGGCGAGGCAGGTGGCTGATCCAGCCGAGCGGGGTCGGGAGGTAAACGAAGTGGACGTTGGGGTCGGAGGCGAGCTCTTTGGGCGGTGCGGACCCTAAAAGAGGCGGTGGAAAGGTCAGCGAAGGAGGGGTGGGGGCGGAGCAATGAGGAAAGGGAGGACGTACCGCGATAGGCGACGATGTGGGTGGCGTAGCCGTGCTGTGCGAACGAGGTGGCGTGGTAGAGCATGCGTGGGCTGCGTCCGATGTCGCCCAAGACGACCAGCGCAACGGACTTGGACCTGGACGACGACGAGGACGACCGAAGGCGGAAGAGGACGACGACGAGGAGCACTCCGCCCAGCAGGGTGGCAAGGAGTGCCGGATTGAGCACCATGGCTCGTAAGTCGAGTCAGGTAGAGCAAAAGGTGAGAATGAGACGACGAAAGAGCCGAAGCCAGGTTGGCGTCCTCCAGCACTCGCACTCAGCTTCACACCGCTCAGAAGCGACATACAGCTCGGCAGACACCACCACAGCAACTCTCTGAACCCCGTACGCTCCCTCTCCCGGTGCTCCAAGCTCGCCTCGCTGATTCCTCTTCCTCCTCGCTCAGCTTCATCTCGTCGTCTCTTCCGCCCTTCAGCCACCTCAGCCAGCCTCCAGTACAGCCGCAGCCTTCACCATGTCCGCAGGCAAGCAACCCGGCGGCTCTATCAAGCTCACCAACGTCTCGGTCGTGCGCCTGAAGAAGGCGGGCAAGCGCTTCGAGGTCAGTTCGGCCTCCTTCTCCTTCACCAAGTTCCGAATGCAGAGCTTACCCACCGTTTTACCTTCGCCAGATCGCCACGTACAAGGTGCGCGCCGCCGAGCTAGCCCAAGCCACGCCGCCCAGCTTCCTGACCTTTTCTTTCCCCATCGCGCACAGAACACTGTCCGCGCATGGAGGACTGGCGCGCAGAAGGACCTGTCCGAGGTGCTCCAGAGTGCGTTCACTGCTCCTCTCAGTCGCGAGAAGGAGCCGCTGCTGACGTTCCGGCTCGAACAGTCGACGACGTCTTCATCAACGTGAGCAAGGGCCAAGTCGCCGGTGCGGCCGACCTCGAAAAGGCGTTCGGGACAACAGACCGGCAAGAGATCATCACGCAGATCCTCAAGAAGGGCGAGCTGCAAGTCGGCGAGAAGGAGCGCGCGGTCGAGCTCGAGGACCTCAAGCGCGAGATCCTCACCGAGGTCGCGAGCCGCTGCGTCGACCCCAAGACGCAGAGGCCCCATACCGTCGGCATGATCGAGAAGGCGATGCAGGAGGTCGGGTACAACATCCAGGCGAACAAGGCGGCCAAGGTGCAGGTGCGCTTCTGCCCTTTTCGCTTCTCTCCTCTTGTTTGTCCATTTCCTCCTTGCGAACGCTGACACTCCCTGCTTCCCCAGGCCCTCGACCTCATCCGCACGATCCAAGCCAAGGGCACGCTCCCGATCGCGCGCGCGCAGATGCGCGTCCGGATAACCATGCCGAGCAAGGACGGCAAGAAGCTCAAGGACAAGGTCCTGCCGCTGGTCGCCAAGGTCGAGGACGACGAGTGGAGCGAGGAGTGGGAGCTGGTGCGTCTGCCTTATTCACAGGCTCTCTCGCTTCCGTCCCTTCCCCATCCTTTCTTCCCGCGCTGACCTGTCCGCCTCGAGCAGGTCGCTCTCATCGACCCCGGCTCATTCCGCCTACTCGACGACCTGCTGCAGAAGGAGGTCAAGGGCGCGAAGAAGATCGAGACGATGTCGTTCGCGGCACTGCCGGACGAGGAGCGGATCGAGTAGACTTTGCCTCCTTCTTCTTGCGCAAGAGAGTGGTTACGGAACCGCAGGTTCTGATTCAGCAGAGTCTGGAAGGCGAGAGACGGGGTCTACGACAGCTTGGAGAGGGGGAGTGAACGCCGACAGAGGTATGGAAAGAACGGAGGGAAAGGAGGTGGTACAGCTGGCAGAGCGAGGAGAGAACAAATAAAGTAGAGGGTCCGTAGCCCGCAGGACAGAGTAAGAGCAGGGGTAGAGACTATGCGTGTATAGGGAGCCTGAAGGTAACGGATGACGAGGGGGAAGGAAGGGAAGGAAGAGAAACCGCGAACGACCGCCGCCTCACTTGGCCGCGCCGCCGGCCTCGCTGCTCACGCTCGTCCGCACGCTCGTCGCGACGCTCCCGCCGCGCTCCCTTGTCGAGCTCACCGGCACGCTCCAGCCCGTCCCGCCCTGCGGTCCTCCTCCGTACGCGCGCGACGACCCGGGCGGCGGGTGCGCAAAGTCAAAGTCGGCCGTGCTGCGCGTGCCCGCCGTCGAGGCCGTCGAGTGCGAGTGGTCCGACCAGGTCGAGGCGCGGAGCGAGGTCGTGCCCGGCGTCGTGGAGGAGGAAGAGGCGGAAGCGGAGACGGGGGCGGGCAGGTGCGAGTGCGGCGGAGAGGGCGCTGTGAGGGGCGCGAAGGACGAGATGGGCGCCAGGCGGGGCGGGGCCGAGGTGCCTGCCGCTGTGGCGGAAGAGGACGAAGAGGGAGGCAAGATCGGCGCCAGGAGCGCCTTGTCGGCCTCGCTCTTCCCGCCCTTGTTGACCTTGCGGCCGAGGAGCGCGCCGTCGCCAAAAACGCTCCGGAGAGGCGGGAGCATCTGCCTCGCGGGGAGATGGCGGCCGGAGGGGCGGTACGCCATCGTCTCGACTGCAACGTCGAGGATGTCGACGTCCCCTCCTCCCGACGCTCCTGCAGGCATCGGAGTGGGCGAAGCGCCGACGGACGTCGCCGGGGTGGAGACAGTCGGGTGCGATGCGGTAGAAGTCGGCGAGAGGGGCGAGAGCGGACTCGCCATGGAGTGACCTGGCGGAGGAGGAGAGAAGGGACCGGAGGAGATGCGCAGCCGCTCGAAGGAGGAAGACGACGGCTCGGGAGAGAAGAGCGCGCGGCTGAAGGCGGGTTGCGGGGGAGGCACTGAGGCGGGGTGAGGAGCCGGGACCGGTGCAGCCGAGGGAGGAAGGGAGGCGTGCGTCGGAGGAGGAGAGAAAGGCGAGTGGGAGAACATCGGCTCGGGCGAGGGAGGCCGGGCCTGAACCGGCGCAGGAGGAGGAGGAGGAGGAGGCGGGGCCGTTGTGGTAGGGGAGGGAGCGCCCAGTATCGAGGACAAAGACGGCAGCCTGCCATCGATGCTCGACGCCCCGACTGGCTCGACGCGCACTCGCCCGGGCGGGCCGTGAGGATGCGGCTGCTGGCGAGGGACGTGCGGGAAGTACAGCTTCGACGGGATCGAGAGCTGGGCGGCGCCAGGTCGGTAACCCGGGTACGGCGCATGTGCGAGCTCGTGCGGGTGCGGTGGCGGGACGCCGTACGGGCGACCGTAGGGGCTCGCGCCGTGAGACGGGAACCCCGCCCCTCCCGGTCGAAACGGGTGTGCCGCATACCGCGCCTCGGAAGGGAGCGGTCCAAGACCGTCCCGCTCCGACCCGTGCGTCGAAGAGGCGTGCAAGCTTGCTAGTCCGCTATGCTGGCTCTGCGCCGCCGCGCTCACCGAGCTCGCCCGGCTCGCAAGCGAGTCGTGCGAAGCGCGGTGGTGCAGCTCGGGGCGAGAGGCGGAAGCGGCAGCGACGGCATCGGAAGGAGGGAGGTGGGCGTAGGGGTTTGCGATCGGGACGGGGCCGTTGGGCTTGAGCGGCGGGTAGTACTGGGCAGCTTGCGAAGCATATGGGTCAATGGGCCCATGCGGCGCGTATGGGTGCTGGTAGATGGGCTGGTGGTGAGAATGGTGGAGGTGCTGGGGAGCGTAGACGTGACCGGAGATGGTCGCAGCCGCGGCCTCTTGCGCTTCGCGGTCGCGTTGCCGTTTCTGCGACTGGCGCCGGTTTTGAAACCAGATCTGAACGCGCCGGGCGCTCATGCCGATCTGCTTGCCGACCTCCTCCCTCGTCTCGGTCGAGGGGAAGCGAGTCTGTCGAGGCAAGGGAAGTCAGGAAAAGGAGGACAAGCTTGGAGGGGCAGGGACGAGAACGCACCTTGGCGAGCAGCGCATTCAGCACCGCCGTCTGAGCGGGCGTCGTCAACGTCCTGCTCCGCTTCTTCGCCGGCTCCCGCGTCGACTCGTCCGCGCCCGTCGCCTTGGACCCCTGGCTGATCCCGCTCCTCATCGACTCGCCGTCGTCGAGCGTCATCGCGTCGTCCCCGTCGAGCTCGTCCTCTCCGGCTCCTCCGCTCGACGCCGAGACGAAAGAAGGCGCGGCGGAAGTGCCAGGAGGGGAGGCGGACCCTTCCGCCTCGTCCATCGCCATCGCCGCATCCCCATCGTCGACCTCAATCCGGGGCGTAGCGACCCCGGGCTCAGCGACCGGTCGGGGCCCGGCAAAGGAAGCCGCCAAGCTCGGCGTCGGCGTCTTCTCCTTGTCCTCGTCGACCTCGGCGGCCACCGCCGCCTTGGCTCTCAGCGCCTTCTCGCGCTCCTTCTCGAGCAAGACCAGCTCGCTCGCGGCGTCCCAGCTCGTGCGGTCCGACTCGCGGAAGCGGCGCTTCGTCCCGCCGCTGCCGCCCGTCCCGACCGACCGGACCTGCGGGACCGTGGTCGCGGTCGACGAGCCCGCCGCGAGGAGGGATGGCCGGCGGTTGTCGAACGGCCCCGCCGAGGCAAGCTCGACCTTGGCCTGCCGTTGGCGGGCGGCCAGGGCCTGCTCGTCCTCAGTGGCCTGCTGGTCGGGCGAGCTGCTCTCGTGCCGGGGAAGTGGTGGTGGTGCTGCTGCTTCCTTTGGCGGCGGTGGGGGCGGCGGCGGGGACGGGGACGAGGCGAGGCGGGCCTGGCGGGCCTTCTCGCGGGTCGCGCGCGGGACCGAGGGGAAGAAGTGCGAGGGAGGAGGGCCGGGGAGCGAGTTGGGGTTGCCAAAGTGCTGGGCCGAGGCGTCGAGGACCTCGCGGAGGAAGGCGCTGTGGCTGTCCCGACTCGCTGCGGCGGGCGAGCGGGCGCGCTTGGCTGCCGGGGGTGCTGCTGCTCCTGCCTGGTGCGCTGGTCGAGGGGGAGCGGGCGGGAAGGGCGACGAGCGGGTCGAAGGCGATCGAGAAGTGGACGCGGCGGCCATCGAGACTCGAGCGCGGTGCGGAGTGCGCTGGTGCGGGCGCAGGCGGGGGAGCTGCAGGTCGAGACGGGAAGAAGAGGCGGGCCGAGATCGGCGAGTGGGAGGCGAGGGGGAGGAAGAGGCGGCGGACGGAGGGTGCGAGAGTGCGTGCGCTAGTCGATGCAGGGGCGAGTGGGTGGTTATGAATTGCACCGAGGGCTCGCGGCGCTGGCTCAGGCAGTTGGCGGCCAGCTGAGACGAGGGCGAGAGGGCGAACGAGCGACGAGGCGGGGCGGGGAAGAAGGCCACAGAAGCCGCGCTCTCCCTGAAGTGCGTCCAAAGTGGGTGCAGTCGAACGCACACCGGCAGCACCGCAAGCAGCACGAGCAGCAGCAGCACGAGCAAGAGGGCGACGCCCGGACGGGGCGCTCCTCCAAGGGCTAGCCTCTCTCAGTCGCTGCTCTTCTCCCCGACCGGACTCGCTTTCCAGGGTCATTTCGACGCACTATCCCTGCACTAGTGCCACAGTATGAACAGCCTGTCTCAACCGCCCGACGTAGTTCTCGAGCTTTGCCTCCTTGTTCTTCTCCTCTTCTTCTTCCGCCCGCGTCAGTTGCTTCCCCTCATCTGCCTCTTCCCCCTCTTCTGCTGCTGCCGTCCTCGTTGACTCGCCTGTACCCACGCTGGGCGTCCTCACGCCACTCCCGACCCGCGCTCGCCCCTCCGAGCCATTCATCTCGTTCGGCGGTCTCGACTCCCTCCTCGACGCTTGTCCTCCTCGACTCGCTCCCGCGCACGACTCATTCCCTCTCCTGGAGAGCGCCTCGCACTCCCGTCCACCGCCCCTCCCGTCCCGTCCAGCCCGCCCGCCTTTCCCCCAGCCTTTCCCGATCTTCCTCAGCCCCCTCATCTTCTCGCCGCGATTCCGGCTCCCGATGCCATCCCCTCGACATCGCCAGAGCCGCCTCGGGTCTGATCTCTCGACGCTGAGCTTCCGCTTCATGCTTCCGAGCTTGATTCTGCCAGTCGAGCGACTGGCCAGCCACCTCGTCGAGGCAGATGCGTCCGAGACCTTGCACTCTCGGGGTCTCAACAGGCTCTTGAGGCGCTCGGAGCGGCGGACGGGCTCGAGATTGCGGCTCGTCTGCGCTGGGTGGGAACCGAGAAGGAGCCGAGAAGGCTAGGCGAAGGAGGACGTCCAGGAGGAAAAGACGGAGTGGCGCTTCGACTGCGCCATCTTGAGCTCTTTCTCCGCTCCTCGTCGACGCCCCTCTCCTGTCCCTCCGACTGTGGTCAGCCGGCTATGCACAGGGGTTGGCGAGTCAGGAGCAGGAGGAGTCGCTGGCCCTCCTCGCCCGGTTCCCTTCTCCGTCCTCCGCTCTATCGCCGTCCGTCCATTCTCCCGGTCCCGCCTGCTCCTCGGAGACTGCACGCGCGATCCTTCCTTCGCCAGAAGAGCCACTGCGGTCGAATCGTCGGCGAACAACTGGCCTCACCCGCTTCTCTTCCCTTCTTCCTCCTCCTTGCCCCTCGGCGGGCCTTGTCGAGGCGCCGCAGCGGATCCTACCATGGTCTTCCTCCGCTTTTTCAGTCGCAACACGTCGTATGGCTGCCTCTGTTCGCTGCACCTTTGCGAGTCGACGGCACTTTTCCTTCCTCTCTTCTGCTCGTCTCGCGCTCTCGTCAGCCTCTTCGCCTCGGTCGGGCTGGGTCAGATGCTCCAGCTTGTTCGAGCGCGGCGAAGGCGCTCATGCATTGTGCCCGCGAGCTAAAGTCGTCGAGGTGGGGCTTCCAGATCGCGCATCCGGCTCGCTTCATCTCGCGCTTCTCCTGCTCCTCTGGCCTGTCCTTCTTCCTCCTGCTGCTCACTCCCTGCTCGTGCGCGTGTCCGCTCTGGCTGCACTCTGGCGGAGATGCGCGTCCTGAGCAGCTTGCTCGACTGAGAAGCGCCCCACTTCGGCCTCGCGGTGCACCTCGTCGCTCTGGCTTCTCTCTCTCGCTTCCACCGCTCACCTGGCTGCCTCTCGCCATGTCGTACAGTCACCCAGGCGCCTCAGGGGACGACGACCCGCTCAACGCGCACCACCAGGCGTCCCAACCAGTTCCCGCAACGTCATGGACCGGACAGCCTCAAGCTCACCAGCAGCCTCAGCCGCCCACTTCAGCATACGACGGACAGCACGAGCACCTCTACGACCCGCAGTACTACCACCAGCAGCACCTCCCCGCCCAGGTCGACCCCCAGCAGTTCACCGTCCCGTTCGCTCCTCCGTCCTTCCCTCCCCCTCCGCCGCAACAACCCGTCTACCAGCCCCAGCCTTCCACCTCCGCGCACCCCTACTCCTTCCCGACCCCGTACCAGCAGCCCCCCTCGCCCTCCAAGTCCGCCAGCGCCGCCCTGCTCGGACTCGCGGCAGGCGGGATGAGCATCGCACCTGCGGGCGGGTTCGACCCGACGTCCGGCAGCGACGGCGACGGCGAGACGAGCAGCGCGGGCGCGTACGGGCGCAGGAGGAGCAGCGTGCCCGGGCAGGGTCAGGCCGACAGGGGGTTCGGGCCGGTCAGGCGGGGCAGCGCGGCCGCGAGCGCGGGGCGGTCGGGCACGACGACGGTCGTCGCGGCAGGGACAGGGGGCGTCGCAGGAGGCTCGCCGGTGACGCAGAGCCCGGTCGTCGCGGCGCTGGCGGCGGGAGTGGGGCCGAGGACTACGGAAAAGGTGCGTGGTCTTTTTTCTCTTTCCGCGAGTACCGCCGCTGCTTGTTCAGCGAGCAGCAGTGATGCTGACCTGCTCTCCTTCGTCTCTCTCTTGCAGTCGTGCAAGAACTGCAGGCTTAGGAAGGTCAAGGTAAGAACTTCATTTCTTCCCCCTCTCCCTCTTTGACTTTTCCCGCTCACGCCTCCCCCTTGCTCCAGTGCGACCGTCAGTGGCCTCGCTGCAACCGGTGCACCCAGCGCAACGAGGACTGCTCGTTCGGCACTTTCGTTCCCGGTGCGCATTCCCTCCCTGAATATCCTTCCTTTCCTTTCTCCCTCCTCCCCTTCACTCGCCCCGAGCCATGCCTGACGGACAGCCTGCGTCTCCCTTCTCCAACCCCACCTCGGCTCCCGGCACTCCCTCATCCGGCACCGTCACCCCCTCCTCCTCCGTGGCCGACCCGTCGTCAGTCGACGTGATCCCGCCCGCCGCTCTTCAAACCGCTTTGGGCACCACGGGCACCGGAGGAGGAGGGTCGGGGCCGGGCAGGCGTGAGGCGGCTCTCGAGGCGCGCATCCGTACGACTCTTTCTCCCCCGTCCTACTCAATCTACGTCGGACGGATCGCTGAAAAGCGCTTCTCTCTCGCTCTTCTCTCGCAGAGTCTCTCGAAGCCGAACTCGACCTCGTCCGCCGCTCCGGCGGTGGCGGCGGGACTGCCGGTTCTCAGCCCAGCCTCGGCCCGGGCGGCGTCGTCTCTCCCGCCTCGTCCCGCTCCGGCCGCGGCGTCTTCCAGCCCGTCGAGGGCCTCCACTCGGCCTTTGCTCCTCCCGGAGGTCCCGGGGCGAACCCGCAGAGCGAGCCCGCCTCGCTCAGCGCGGTGCTCTCCCAGGTCTTCGTCGCCGGGTCGGGCATCGCCACGCCGGGAGGACACGGGCTGCGCACGGTCGAGGGCTTCCTCCGCGGTGCGGCGCTGGCGGAGCCGGACGTGTACGAGGCGAGCATCGGCGCGGCCAAGATGGCGAGGTTGGCGGAGTTGGGGTCGAGGGGACGGCTCGACGAGGGAACCGCGGCGAGCCTCGAGGCGAGGCTCGAGCTGGGCGAGGAGTCGAAGGAGTGGAAACTCGCGACTAAGGAGATGTCGCGTCTGCTGGTGGTCCACCTTGTCCAGTGTGCGTTCCTGCCCTTTTCCTCACGAAGTCGGGAAGGTCCGTTGACTTCTTCTTTCTCCCTGTTAGCCTTCTTCGCCTCCTGCTGCGCCTACCTCCCCTCCTTCCACGGCTGGCACGAGCGGCGCGACTGGATCCTCGGCAATGTCGACAACCTCGACCCGGCGAGTCGCGTTGCCGTCGCCGCGTTCTGCGCGATGGGCGCGAGGGCGAGCCCGCACTCGGTCAGTCCCTTCCCTACCGTTTTTCTTACTTTGTTCGCTTACCTGAGCTAACTCACCTTCTCCCTCGTCGCGAGCAGGCCCTCCTCGGCATCCCCCTCACCTCGCCGACCCCGACCGACTCGTTCGACCACGCCTCAGCGGCCGGCCTCAGGCGCGAGCACGCCTGCCGCGCGCTGCACACGCAGGCAATGGACCTCGTGCACCTGCTCGGCATCACGCTCGACGCGACGAAGGAGAACTTGGAGGCGATCCTCGTCATTTCGCAGATGCTCATTTGTGCGGTTTACCATCCTCTTCCTCCCTCCTTCCCTTCTCGAGGACCGTCTCGAGGACCGTCTAAGTGCTCGCGGAAGACAGAGGAGGAAGCGGTAACGCTGACTTTCTCCCGTACTACCCAGTCAACGAGCTCGTCCCGCGCCGTTCGAGGGCGATGGTCCATATGGCTCTCGGGCACTACAAGGAGCTCCAGGAGTCGTCCCTTTCGGCCGACGTCAAGGAGGACCTCGTCCACCACATCGGGCTGCCGCTGCTCGTCCGTATTCTTCATCTCTCCCCTTTCTTCTGTATCCTCCCTGACCTCACCCCTTTCGTCACGCCGGCAGACCTGCGACGCCATCACCTCGGCGTACGCCCGCAAGAAGCCGCTCATCCGCGACCGCGACGTCGAGGACTACTTCCCCGAGTTTGCCGCCTACACCTTCCAGCAGAACAGCATCCAGAACACGATTCAGGACTGTCTCCGTCTCCACCTCTCGCCCACGGGTTACCTCACCCACGAGGGCATCAAGCGCGCTGCCGTGGTCGTGCACAGCTGGATTGCTCAGAGCCAGCGCATGTTTGCCAAGGCTGCTGCTCGTGCGCCTTCATTCCTTCCAGTCTCTCTCCTATCACCCCAACGACTTGACCTCACTCGCAGCCAAAGCCGGCGGACCTCCCAACGAGCTCCTCGACGACATCAAGCGGCTGTGGAACATCCTTGACGAGATTCACGAGGGTGAGCTAGCTACCTTCTTCACCTCTTCCTTCCCGGTCCTCCTCACACTTCACACTGCTCCAGGTATCCGCAAGCTCCAAGAGATGCTCGTCCACCTCAGCTACGTCCCGCAAGGCTGCCACTCGGACGGCTGCGCGGACCAGCACCTCCGCTTCGTCACTCGCCTTGACAAGGACCTCATCGTACGCCTTGTTTCCACCCTCTCCCTCTTCACTCCTCGCTCATCTTGCTCTCCACAGGACGTCTTTTTCCTCATCCACACGCTCGTCTCTGAGAACCTCGGTCTCGACTCGCTCGTCGGCCCAAAAGGCGTCGACGCCTTCGCCGAGAGCGACCGCCGCGTGCGCAAGGCGCTCAAGCTGGTTGCGTTTTACTGCGAGGTACGCCGCTGCTGTTTCGATCCGCTGCCACCGCCTATTCCTCTTGAACTCTTTCTTCCATCTCGCCTTGATCGCTGACCTCCCCCTGCGTGTCCTCCGCAGCTGTACATCACGTCGCGCGACCCGCATCTCTCCTTCCACGCAAGCTTCGCGGTTCCTCGCCTACCGTACAACGCAAATTGACCTATTGTTGATGCGCAGGTCATCTGGCAACTCGAGGTCCTCCCGAACTGGACGTCTATCATCGTCCAGCGTCACGGCGAGGTCGGTGGTCCTGCGACGCCTGACTTGGAGCTCAACGATACCGAGCTGGACTGGTACGTTACCGCGAACGCCCCTTTCTTCTTCTCCTCGCCGACTGACTTGTCTTTTCTTCTTTCAGGTTCGTTAAGGGTCTCTGCACGGCGAGCTTCTACCATCCGATCGCTACCTCGCGCCTCGACGAACTCAATCAGAGTCGCCGTCCGTCCTTCAGTACGTTGCTCTCCTTTCCCCCTCTCCCCCTCTTTGAACTGACAGCTCCTTCACTCTTCCAGTCGGTTTCCCGCAAGCCTCTCCCGACCCTCTCACTGGGACCTTCGTCATCTCGGCCCAGCAGGAGCACGACCAGTCGCTCGCCGCTGCGCCCGCTCAGCCGTTGTACCATCAACAGCTCTACCAGCCCGGCTCGCTCATTCCGCCTCCCGGCGCTACGCCCGCGACTGGCAGCGTCTCGCTCTTCCGCCCGTCTACGACGCACTACTTCATCGCCGATGCCGGGCCGGGAGGCGGCGGCGGAAGCATGCACAGCGGCAGCGTCGCCGGTTTGGGCGAGCCGCAGGACGTCCTCGGTCCCGTCGTCGACTGGGGCGGACGCAGCGCTCACGGGAGCGGGAGCGGCGGGTCGGCGAGTATGGGCAGGAGCGGTGGAGGAGGCGGAAGCGGAGGCGGCGGCGGAGGTGGTGCGATGGGAGGGAGCATTGCGCACGGCGGGTCGACCAGCGGCGCGAGCGGAGGGGGCGGAGGAGGGGAGCGAGTCCCGACCGAGGACACGCGGTACACCTTCCAAGGAGGACATACCGCGAGGTCGGCGACGAAGGAGTGGGGCGTGCGTTTTTCTCCTTCCTTTTCCCTACCCTTTCGTCGTACTGACCGCCGTCTCGCGTTCATAGAACTGGGACGAGCCGGGCGCCGAGAAGGCTGGATGAGGCGAAGTGAGGAGTGACAGTGGACGAGTACGGCGGCTTGCAGCTCACTTCCCTTCTACGTTATCTCTCTATTCTGTCTACCCTCCCCGTTGATACCTAGCACTTCTTCCGTACAAACTCGCTTGTTGTAGGAGTACGCGCAACGCTTGTAGCTCGCTTTTCCCGCTCTCAACGAGGGCGTCTTGTCGCCAGCGTGTCGCAGCAGGGACGGGAGGGACGAGTTGCAACAAGAAGAGAGAGCCTATGCTCGCTTCTGACGCTACTGCAAGACACCATCGAGCAGACCGACCGAGTCGACCACCTCCCATAGCTTCCTCCCTGCTTCCTTGTCCCGCTCGTTCGTCGTCTGCGGCGGACCAGCAACGCCCGAGACGGACGCTCGCTGTCCTCCAGGTCCGCTGGAGGCGGCCTGCCCCGCCGCCGCCGCGCCGATCTTGATCTTGAAGCCGCCACCGGGGTTGGAAGACGAAGAGCCGCCAGCTGGCTCAGCGTGCGTTTCGTCCTCGGTGTCGGACTCGCCCGCGTCGGTCGTGCCATTGCCGTCTCCACCAGCGACGGTAGGCGTTCGTGCGCCGGGAGAGGATGCCGCACCACTGGCAAGCTCGGGGAAGAGGGCATTGCGGAGCGAGAGGCTCTTCGGGGACAGCGCGGTGCCAGCGCTCGCTCCGGTCGCATCGCCGACAGGTGCGGGCGTGGCGCCTGACGAGCCAGCTGCCTTGGCGTTCGAAGCGGAGGCGAGAGGTTGAGGCGTTGCGATGAGGTGAGGGACGTCGGGATGGCCTTCGGGAACGCCATGGAGGGACGACGGGTCGAGCACGAATCGGCTCTTGCCGGTGACGTCTGTGGTCGAGGCGTAGGAGGTGGGGACGGGGCGAACAGCGCCATAGAAGGAGGACGCTCGGGAACGGGATAGGCGAGGCTGCTTGCCGGCCCGAGCTCCGCTCTCCGCCGGTGCTGGTGGGCCTCCGAGTGAGGCTACGGTTGGATGCGGCGGCTTCGCGGCACCGGCGTTGGGCGGAGGCGCATCGAGCATCTTGGTGTCCTCGTCGGCAGCCTGCTTCGTCCGGACGGCGTCCTGCTGCGAGGCGGATCGCGCTTGACGCCGCGCGCCTTCCTCTTCCTCGCTGTCGTCGTTGTCGGAGACGTCGTCGTCGGGCGGCGGGATGGCGTACATGCGCTCGACCGCCCCGACGTGCGGATGTTGGCCAAGCAGGCCGGGGCTGATGGCGAAGAGAGCATGGAAGTCGCCAATCGTGAGAGGAAGACGCTCCGTCTGGTCTTGCTCGAGGTCCAGCGCAGCAAGGTCGGCTGCGGGCGGAGAAGGGTGGGAAGGAAGGGTGACGGCTTCGGTTCGGGCTGCGGCGGATCCGGCGGACTCGGAAGTAGACGAGGATGCGGGCATGGGTGTAGATGCGGCGGATGGGTTGGTGGAGGAGCTGCTGCGGGAAGTGGGGACGGCAGGTCGAGTGCCGCGGACGAGGGAAATGACGGAGGCGATCATGGTGGAGAGGTGTTGCTGCCAGAGGTTGAAGGATCAGCGAACGTGCAGTAGACCTCTTGAGACGGCGAGGCGCACCTCGATCGCTCCATGCAAGAGACTGGCTGCTCGGCCCTCCACTCCACCGCTCAACCCGTCCTCGAGCGCAAGGGCCAGCATGCGGTCGCGAAGCGTCTCGGGGTCGAGGACGAGTCGACTTTCGCAGCACATCGGGAGTTGCGCGAGACGCTTGTAGTCGGATGCAAGAGCTGTGGGTGGGGAAGGAAGGTGAGCTGTCCGAAGGGCGAATGGCAGAGGCAGGAAGGAGGGAGCAAGGGACGGACTCGGAGAAATCGTGACGCCTTCCCGCTCCCTCTCCATCAGTGGGCGCGGCACTCCCGCCTCAAGAGCTCCAGCGCCGCCCATGCTCGTTCCGCCGACCGCCTCGCTGATCCTCGCCTGCTCTCGGCGCTGCCGACGCCTTTCCTCGACGTCAGTGCCGAGTTTGGCTCTCTTCGCGCCCGCCACGACGCCCCCTGGGCCTGCTGCACCGAGGAGCTTGAGCTCTGCACGCTCGCGCCGACCAAGCGCCATGACGACGCTCTTGAGAAGACGGCGCCGCTTGCGGCTCGCGGCATCATCTCCCTCGCCGCCGTCGTCGCCGTGCCCGAGTCCGCCGCGCTTCTTGGCGCCTCGCGGATGGAAGCCGTTGTGCCGGACGGAGGAGGGTGGGAGGTAGGGGCGCGTGGTGTTGTAGAGTATGGAGAGAAGGAGGGCGTTGTGCAGTTTGGCTGCGAGAACGGCGGGCGAACGCTGGTCAATCCTCGCAGACGGTCTGTGCGTCCCTGTGAGCCGCAGACGCGGTGGATTCGGGACGTACTGGCTTCTGCCCGGTGCACGCCCTTGAACGCGGCGGCCATGGCCTCGTCGAGCTCGATGCGGGTGATGCGGCCGACCATGAACTCGCCGAGGGCCGCCCAGTAGAGCTGAGCCTTGCTTGGAGCGAGCAGGGCGGCGAGGCGGAGCTTGAGCGAGACGACGTCGGCACGCTTGGGAGGAGGGGACGACGGCGACGGCAGGAGGGCGGGCACCCCGAGAGCACCGCCGGGGTGCATTGCGGCAGGCGTGTGTGCTGGCAGCGGCAGCGGCGTGGTCATGGAAGCGGGCGAGCGAGCGGGGAGACGAGGAAGAGGAGGTAGCCGTCTCGTCTCTGGCCAAGTCGCCAGTGCCCTGCCCCAACTCTCGCTTCCAGGAGGGCGAGCTCGGCAGATAACTTGGCAGTCTTTCAGAAGAGGCTATGTGCGATGGCAGAAAATTGGGGCGGGTGGACTAGAAACGGAGGAAAAGGGAATTCGAAGCGGGCACGGCTGGCACTACGGGTTGCGAATGTTGGGTCGTGAGGGGAACAAGCGGACAAGGAAGGCGGGGAAAGTGAAGGATTGGAGGGAAACTGGAGCGGGAGAAGGAGGGAAGGGGACGGCGGGTTGGTGGAGGCGATCGTCTGCTCCAAGACTTAGGCGACGAGCGGGCGGCGCTCCTCGTCGGTGCCCGTGACATCGCGGGAACCGGCGAAAGTGAACCAGAGGGACTGTTCACGAGGGACAGTAGGGGTCAGAGGGGCCGGAAAGTGAAGCGGGTTCGCGGAGGAAAGGGAGAGAAGGGTGCAGGCCGCATGCTCACCTTGACAACCGCGAGGAGCGCGACGATGAATGCCGCGAGGGCGCCGTAGTGGATGACCTTGTCCTTCTGGTGGTCCCAGATGCCGGCGAGGGTCCAGGTGAGGACGGCCGCGCCCGCAATGTCGCCACGACGGTCGCGGAAGCTGTAGCCGACGGCCGTGATGGCGAGGAAGGCCTCAGCTGCGACGACGAGGATGCGGGACGGCACCGAGGGGTGCGAGAGGTGGTTGCCGCTGGAACATTGCAAGGTCAGCCGGCGAAGAGGGCGAGAGAAGCGCAAGACGAACTGAGTGAAGAGCGCAAAGCCCGAGATGAGGACGATGACGATCGACCAAGCGTGCCAGAGCGAGAAAGGAAGGTGGACGAAGAGGACGTCGCCGAGACCCTTCGGCCTGTAGTGCGCCGAGAGCGAGTAGTAGATGGTCGACACCGACGAGGCGAGGAGGATGGCAAAGATGAAGGCAACGATGTAGTGGCCGGAGACGAAGACGTGGATCTACAAAGGAGGCAAGCGGGTGAGTGCTGGTTGACGAAGGAAAGGAAGGTAGGGTACGCACGAAGATCGAGTTCAGGACGCCCACGAGCGGGAAGCGCCAGCCGACGCCGTGAACGGTGTCGTGGGAGTCGTCGAGGAACTGGTAGACGACGTATCCGAGGAGGAGGAGGTCGCTGTGCGTGCGTAGAGGAAGTAGGGCGAAAGCAGTGGGGAAAGAGGCAGTCAGTCTCGCATCAGGCAAGCCTTCTCGCGAGGTCGATACAGCTCTTTAGGAGCTTGTGGAGTGAGCGCAGGGGCGAAGAGGCTCACATGATGGTCCTGGACAAAGAAGAAAAGGTGAGTTCCAGTAAGAATCACGGCAACACGAAGCGGGAAACGGGAGTGAGCGGTTGCACGTACCACGTGTAGAAGACGTAGGGCGCCGGGGTGAAGTAGGTGTCCCGCCCGGTGGCATGCGGCTGGAGCCCACTGCTCATCCGAAGGAGGATCAGCAACGTTCGGGCGGGGGGAAGCCCGAACAGGCTGCACGCACCCGTAGAGGTTGCTGCTGAAGAGGAAGATGAACGCAAGGACGTTGACGACCTGCAGCGAGGCCGGGCGAGGTCAGCGAGGATGGCCAAGGGGGGGGAAAGAGGTGCGCCGAGCAGTCTCGTCGTCGGGCGGAAGGAAGCGGAAGCGGGAGCGCTGCGCGAAGCTGGATGGGAGCCGGCGCCTACCTTGAGGAGCAGGTGGTCGTTCCTGCGTGCGTGAGGAGGGGACAGGTCAGTCACGGGTTGCGAGGCGAGGGGGAGGAGGCGGTGTGCGAAGGTGGGGAGTGGGACAGCGAGAGCGGGCGCACCAGTGATTGGCGGAGGGCATGGTGGGCTGCTGCTGAACACTCGGGAGTGTCGGTGCGGGTGCGGAAGGAGGGAGGAGACGAAGAGAGCTCGCGCAAGAGACTGACCCTCCTCATGACGCGCGTTCCGAACTGGTTTCAGACTCTGCTCCCGTCCCGGCCGGCTCGCGCGCTGCTGCGGCTGCGCAGATTCTCGTCTTCGTGGGTGGCGCTGCAGTGAGGGACAACCTCAGCGCGCAAGAAGTGCTCGCGGCCGGGGCGAAAGCAAAGGGGCTGTAAAGCTAAAACCAATGACAATGCAAAAATTCTCTAACTGACCATGGCGGGGATCTAGCTCATCGGTAGAGCGCTCGCTTAGCACTGGCTCCCTGAGCAAATGTGCGAGAGGCGCAGGGTTCGACTCCCTGGTTCTCCAAAGCCTTTTTGTCTGACCTCTCATAGAGGTCAGTGGTCTTTTTGTGCACGCCACTTGACATGGAGGCGTAGCGGGGTCTGACTTGGGTGCTGTCCGTTCCAGCTCACCACAAAAAAACGCAAGGAGGGGTGAAATAACCCTGAGCACGCTTCCCAAACATTGTCCTTGCCTTGAGACCTCTCAGCTTCAGTCCCTAACCACTCTCTCACTGCAGATTGTACAGCAACGACCTTTCATCTCCGTCTCTGCTCTCTGGTCCCCCACAGCTTCCTCCTTTGCCTTTCTCAACCTTGACCAGTCACCACACCTTTTCCCCTCTCCCTGGAAGACGCCCGCCACATCCTTGCACACTCTCTCACACCTTTTTCCTACGTATTCCCAGTCCTTGACGCACTCATCATTGCCCTCTCTGCTGATCTGATTGACGACATTTTGTCCCCTGCCAAGATCGTCCTCGACCTGCCTACCCTCTCCACTGTTGTTACTAAATCTGCAGTGTCACTCTCTCCGCATCATTGTTGCCTTGATGCTCTTCACTGTTGACATGACCTGCCGCATTTGCATCTACCCGAGGCGCTCGTGGTCTGCTCCCTCTACCGGTTCTGCACCAGAATTTACCTGACCGGCAAGTGTGAGTACATCGAGCAGGAAAATAGGGACCATTTCCTCCTTCTCTGCCCACTCTGCCTTGCCAGCACCGCCCCCTGGTCTGCGCACTCAAGTGCCAGTCACTCCCCACCATTGCCTTCCTCTTCTCCTCCCCCAGCGCACCGAAGGCGACTCTTGTCTCCATCTTCATCTTGACTACATGGACTCCGGCCAATTCTTCCCTTACCACATCAAAGGGTGAGTGTCTCTATGTATGGCGCACTGGGCAAGGTGCTCAAGGTGACAAGAGACAATAGACATAATGGCAGTACGTACGGAAAAGGAACATTCAGCAGGACGGGTGAGCTGAGGAGGGAGGCAGAGGAGCTGATGTCCCAAGCCAGGAGGAGGAGCTGATGTCTTGAGCCAGTGAGACAAGCAGGAGCAATGGGAGCGAGCTAGGGCAGTTAAACAGGACCTGGAGGAGCAGGGATGAGGCAGAAGGAGTGGCAGGGGAGGGGAACAAGTGGACAAAGAAGAGGAGGAGGAGGAAGCTGCAGAGGAGTGTTTTCTGGACCATTTTTCCATTCTTTGTGCAGTTCCTTCCCCTTTTGCATATCTCCCCTTCTTTCCACCACCCTATTGCTGCCTACAGGCATTCTTCTCCCTTTCGCCATCACTGCACCCATCTTGCGTATCTGCCCCAGTCCTTTGCTGTTTTGCATCTTGAGATAGCTTGTTCTTCACTGTTTTGTCAGCTGTTCTTCATGTGTATGCTCTACATAGGTACTCCAACCTGACACAGAGTTGAGACCAATCAATCAACCAAGTGCCTTCACCTGGCAAGCCATGTCGTCCCGCCACTACTGCCCCATCTCGCCTGCCTCCCACTTGCTACTCTCATTCGGGGTGGATATGTGTCCTTCACCTCTTGCAGCACCTCAATTGACACCTGGCTGCCCTAGCTGCTCCCTGCCTCTGCTGGGCCTGCTCCTCCTCCTTGAACCCTTGTACAGCCCCATCCTTTGCCAGTTTGGCAGCTATCTGCTTGCTGTCCAGGCCGAGGTGCAACAGGCAGTACAGGAAGCGAATGGCAAGGCAGGGTACGTCTGATTCCGGTGCAGGATGCAAAAGTAGAGGGCGAGACGGATGTGCGGGCCGGGCGAGGGGCGTGGGTAGTCACGGCGCGAGGCTGCGGATGTGCTGTCAGGGACAATGGTGCAGGTGGTGCAGGTGGTGCAGGTGGCAAGGTTGGCTGCAAGGCGGGCAGGGGCAGAGTCAAGGGCAGATTGCAACAAGTTTGGCAGCGTACACCCCTTCAAGTGTACCCAGGTTGGTGCTTTTCCTCCCCCATAGCTCCCCAAGTGTGTACTCCTCCCTCTCTTTGCTCACTGCCGCTCCCGCCCTTGTCCACATGTTGCCCATTGACAATCAGTCTGCGTGAATCTCTTCACGACCGCCCTTCCTACGCGCCAATATCCTCTTTGCCTGGTCCAGCCCTTCCTCCTTTGACCTTCACTGGGCGTCAAGTGTGCTGCAGAGAGAGCGCCCATGGCGCAACCGGCTTGGCATTGAGGCAGTTGAGGGGGTGCAAGAGCAGTGGGAGGAAGGGCGAGGCAAGGGCATGGTGGACTGGGGTGGGGGTGGGATGAGGCACTTGCAAGCTGAGTGGGGCAGGAGAGGGGGTGGGACAGGGCAGCAGAGAGGCATCAGAGGTCGGGGTGGGCAAAGTCGTGCTCAAGGGCCACCTCAGGCCGGGCAAGTCCCTCCTCCAATTCTATCGCGTTAAGCAACATTTCTCTGAAGCACCCACTGACCATGCAAGCCGCCTCATGGTGTACAGCTCCCAGCACCTTGCACCTTCCCTTCCAACTCATCCCCGCTCCACCGAGCTGCACTCACCCATTGCACCAAACTGCGCTCACCCGTTGCAGCCTCATGTTGAATAATGGCTTGGATATGGCTGCGAGCAAGCTGCGTTATCACAACATCCTGCCCAACAAAGGGGCGCAAAGGCCGGCTAGGGCAGTGCTGGTTCTGGCGGCACAGCAGGCGGCAGGGTGGGACAAAGGTGAGCGTTGTGTCGAGTGCCATTCTAAGCATGGTGAGCAACATGGAACAAGTGAGAGGAATGCTGTGAAGGGAGGATGACAGGAAGGTCAAGGGGGCGCTATTGCCCAACAGGAGAAAGGACAAGGTCGGAGTTGGTTGGCTGAAAATTGGAGGAATGCAAGTTGGCCCATAGCCTGAGGCAGTTGAGACAGTGCTGGAGGATGGTGGCAGTGTTCCTGACCATTCTCCCCCAGGCAAAGGCATTGATGTTGTCTATCCACCCGTGGCCGCACAACTGGAACACTTTGATGCCTTCCGTGGCAGTCGAGTTGGAGATGCAGTAGGCAATCAAGCTCAGGGCTGAGCCCTGCGTGAGGCTATTTGCCAGGACGGTGACGGTAGCGCCACCATGCGAGATGTTGATAGTGTGGTCAAGCATCCAGGAGAGGATGAAGAGGTAAGCCCTTTTCCTGAGGTTGGCAACAAGCCTGTTACCAAGTTGAAGCTAGGGATGAACAAGCAGACGTGGCCAAGAAGGGTGTGCAGGTTGACTGAGTGCCGCTGGCAAGCACGAGGGTTGGCAGGGGCACAGCTAGGGGTGGTGGTGGCCAAGTGGTGGGACTGGAAGGGCGATGGAGGAGGAGGGGCGGCTGTGGGGGAAGAGAGTGGAGAGGTAGGGAGGGGGAGGGGAAGGGGAAGAAAGGCGTAAGGGCACAGTGAGAGGTGGGAAAGGGGATGGGGACAGGGAAGAAATGCAAGAAAGAGGTGGTGGAGTGGGGCTTGGGGCAACAAGAGCGCCTGCGGCAATCACGAGCGCTGCTGGCAACCACAAGCGGGCTTGGGGCATGCCTGCTAACTCACCTCTCGCCCTTCTTGCCATTGTCCAGATAATGTCAAATTTGCCTGGTTCACTTTGTCCCTTTCTGCCAGCCACTTCTCCCTCCTGTCTCCCTCCTGATTAGAGTTTGCGGCTGCTTAAGCGGCAAAGCCCGCTATCACCAGAAAGTCCTCCAGCACATATTGGCATTGTGTGCAGCCAATTTACCGGTGAGCGGCCAATATTGGCAGTTGAGCCGGAGCACAGGAAGCGAAAATGGCGTTGTAGCAGGTGTAACGCTGGCTCACCTACTTCTAAAGCTGTAGCACTGTCCATATCGCTCATCTGCCTTCCCTGAAACGCAGAAGAGGAGTGAGAGCAAGTTCATGGTCAGCTAGATTCCCTTGCCTTGCCTGCCCTTTACACCTTCTGGGACCATGTGCTACCACTGAACTGCCTTGCTCCCACTGTGCACACGATTCAGTGCCCTTGCGACCCTCCCCCCCCCCCCCCCCCCCCCCCGGGCAAAAGAAGGGAGAAACACGCACCTGGTCCCCACTCCTGGTGAGCTGTTGACTCTTGATGAAGCAGCAGCAAATCCTACTCCTGATTGATCAGGTGTTTGACTGGTTGATTCCTTTCAGTCCCTGTCAGGTCGTAGCCCATGTATACTGTAGTAGCGGCGCAACGGAAAGCCACTTGGGAAAGACTGGGTACACGATTGATGAGGTATGTCACCCTGATACGGATTCAAAACTAGGATTTACCTTCTCCTTTGATGATGTGCTGAGTTTGCCACTTGCCATCTGGCTCTCCTGCCCTCTGCCCCATTGCTCCTCCTGCACAGCTACCCCAGTCCCTTTCCCCCGCCCACCATTGCCAGCCTAAGCGGCGGAACCCGCAGAGCCTAGTATGGCTCCAGCGCGGGAGAAGAAGCAAGATGGGGCAGCTGGGAGGAGAGCTGGGACAGGGTTGTCGGGCCGCTGTTGCGCCTGAGAGACAACGGGCAGGGACTGTAACGCTAGCGGCGCATCTTCCTCATCGGTGTTCTCACATTGAGAGAAGCATGCGGCAGGACAAGGACGTGCAAGAAAGAGGTGGATGTACAAGCAACGGGGTGTGGGGGGGAAAGGAGGGGGTACTTAGCTACAGCGAAGGAAGAAGAGGAAAGGGAAGAGAGAGCATGTACGGAACTGCAACAGCAAGTATGGACAGAACGGCTTTTGGACAGATGCGAGGAGGGGGAGCCAGAGTGCGAGGAGGGAAAGAAATGCGAGGGGGTCGTAAAGGGGGAGAAAAGGAGAGGGGTGTGTATATCCCAGAGAAGAGGAGAATGACGGAGTAGGGGAGGAAGGAGGGGCGCTCAAGCGGCCACGATTTGGACGCTCGTCTTCTCGGAGAAGTAGTCGCCCCTCGGCTGCGGCGCGTCCCAGCTCGGCGTCGTCGGTGGCGCGCTCGAGCTCCTCATGCCGGCGACGACGGGAATGTCGCCCATGAACGACGCGGCCTGCGCCGCCGCGAGCGGATTGACGCCGCTCGGCGCGAGCGAGGTGAACGGGATGGACGTCTTCGGCACGGCGAGCGGGCCCTGCGAGGCCGCCAACGCGGCGGACGAGCGGCGCGTGGTCATACCTCGCGCGCCGCCTTGCCCGGACACCGGCGAAGACCCGACGCCGCCGAGCCCGGTCGGCTCAGAGGGGTTGCGCGTCTTGATCGCAATCGGGTTGACCGGGATCGCCGCGCCGCCGGACGGCATCCCTCCCATCCCGACGCTGACGCCATGGGGCGGCTGCTGGCCCGACGACGACGCAAGGTAGGCCGCCCCGGCCGCGGCGTGCGGGACCGAGTAGCCCGTCCCCTGCCCGAGCGGGTCGAGGTGCGAGATCGGGCCCGGGCCGGGCTCGTTGCGGTCCATGAAGGAGTAGACGTCGTCGTCCGTGCCCATGGCGGGCGCGATCGAGTAGTCGAGAGTGAGGGTCCGGCCGGCGACCTGGTCGATGGTGGCGATGCCGCCTCCTGCTGCGTCGCGGGCGATGTAGCCTTGAGCTGCGAGCGGGAAGAAGGGATCAGTCGAGGTACAACAGTAGGAAAAGGGGCAGAGAAGGCGCACCGTGCTCGCAGTTGCAGCCGCTGTGCGCAAGCATGAGCTGGCGGAGCGAGAGGGCCTCGTTTCGCAGGGCAAGAGCCGTCTGCTGGAGGAGCTGGTTGCGCTGAGTGAGGTCGCCAGCGACTGTAAGAGAAAGCGAGAAGGTCAGGAGGGAGAGAACCAAGGGAGACGAGGGAAAAAACCGCACGCTTCTCGAGCTGCCCAACGCGCTCCTTCTTCTTCTGCCGGCTCTTGCACGCCGCCACCCTGTTGCGCTCGAGGAACTGCTTCCTCTTGAGCGACTCCTCGTCCTCCTCCTCCTGCGGCTGCTCGACCTCGCCGTCCTTCCTCGCCTTGCCCGCCCCGGTCGAGACCGACTTCTTCCTCCCGCCCTTGCGCTTCGGCGCCGGCGCCGGCGCCGGCGAGGCCGACGTGCTCGCTTCGGCGTTGGCCGAGGTCGAGGCGACGAAGGAAGAGGTCTTGCCGCGCCGGCTGGAGGAGCGGGTCGCGACCGGTCGAGGAGCGGGAGGGGAGGCGGGAAGGGCGGCGTCGACCGGTTCGGGCTTGTCAGACGCGCCGTTGAGCGACTTCATCGGGAGCGGGTTGGCCTGCGAGTAGGCTGCGGCGCCCGAGGCGAGGAGGGCGGAGCGCTGCTCGGCGAGCTGGGAGAAGAGGGCCGCGGTGGAGGCCGGCGCGGAGGCGTCGAGGTTGGCGGGCGGTGCGGAGACGCTGATGTCGAGCATGTCGTTCTCTTTGATCGGCGGGAGCGCACTTGGCGCGTTCGGCGGCGTCAGGACGGCGGAAGAGGCGGGCGATCCGTCGCTGTCGTTGCGCTTCTCCACGTCTGAGAAGACCTTGTCCACGGCCGACTCGGTCGACGACGACGCCATCGAGTCCATGCGCGGGCGCTTCGCTGGCTTGAGGGCAAAGTTGGCGAGCGCATCGTCGGCGAGAGGAGGCTGGGCGGCCGAAGGAGGGAGGAAAGGGAAGCCCGATCCGCCGGGCGTGCCGAGTGCGGGCGACGACATGGCGCGCTTCCTCCCTCCTCCCGCTCCGCCGAGCAACGCCTCTGAAAAGTCGAAATCGGCGCCCTGTCCCGGGAGCTTGACCTCGGCCATCCCGCTCGCGACCGAGTGCCGCTTGCTCGACCCGGCGGAGGAGCTCAGGCTCAACTCGAACGGGTTGGGCTCGGCGTTCGTCGAGGGGGCATTCGGGCCAGAGAGGGAGGGCGTGAAACCCCTCGAGCCGAGCGAGGCGAAAAGGGAAGGGGTGAGGCCGTTGCCGAGCGACCAAGGGGTCGGCGAGGTCGAGTTGAGGAACTTGGACGGGGTGTCGAGGCCGAAGGAGAAGGAAGGGAGGTCGTCTGTGAGGTGGAAGACCGGCGGTCGAAGAGGCAAGGTCAGTGAGCGAGCCCTGGAGGAAGACCGAAAGGTGCCCGCAGTTCAGGAGGAAGAAAAGCCGCCTCGACGCCTTCCTGTCCCGATCTGGGTCATATGAGGCTGCTGAGCCCTCCAATCATCGACACAAATCCTCCGCTGGCGACCCGAGGTGCTCGATGCGCCTCATCGGGCCTGTGCGATGGACAACCGCTGCGCGAGAAGGGAAGGAAAGCGGGACGCACTGGCTTGGTCAAAGGCCGAGAGGGACTGCATCGAGGGCACTGACGGAGGGCACAGAGGGGAGAAGCACGGCGGAGGCGAGTGAAAGAACGGGGCGGAAGGAGCACGAGACTGGGATGATCGGGAGGGAGAACTTGGGAGGTGGGGGAGGGTGGGAACAGAGCTCTTCGCTAGGCGGGCGAGGCGGAAGAGCAGTCACGGGTGCTGGTGGTGGTACAGACGGTGCACGAAAGCAGCAGCAGGCCGGCGATGGGTGAGGGGGAGGAGGACGAGGACGAGTGGACCGCTTCCGCTGTGCTTTCTCGCCTCCGGCCCTTGTTCCCGCTCCTGTCGCCCGCAGTCCCGGCAAGCGGGAACTCGGTACGATCAAGCCAATGACACGCCGTCCTCGGCCGCCGACTCCAACTCGGACCGCTGCCCTTCCCCGTCGCGCCGCTTCCGCCATGACGCTGTTCCCCTTGACCTCTTGTCCCTCCGGGCGGGCGCACAAGGATATCTCTTGTCGCGCGCCCTCGTGTCGCTGCTGATCAGGGTCAATCAGTCCAGCGAGCGCAAGCAAGCCTCAGCCGCAACCCGCACCGCCTCGCTCTCCTCCCCCGTTCTCCTCGACGATCTCGACCTCTCGTCCTGCACCGGCCTGCAGCAGATCTGCGCGCTCCTCTTTGCGCCACTGTACGGGCGATCCCCCCTCTCTCCTCCCGCCCGTCTCTCTCGCTCGCCCGCTTCGTGCTCGCACGCAGGAGCCGGTCAGGACTGCAACGAGCGCGCGTCATCGTCCTTGCTCGTCTGTGCCGGTCAAGTGCGCCCTCCCTTCGCTGTTGCTGTCGGAGCTCCTGCGTTGGCTCTGCGCAAGCCGGCAAGCGCAGGCCACCGCTGCATCGCCGGCCGGTCCCTTCCCCGGCGAGGAAGGAGTGCCGGGAACCGTCGTCGGAAGCAGGAGTCGCAGAAGGAAGACTCGGGACGGGAGGTGGGGGAAACCGCTTCACACGCTCTCTGCCTCTTCGAGCTCGACGAGGCAGCTCTCGTGCTCTGGCAATCCTCGAGGGGGAAGGCGTAACCGTCGGCGAGTAGCGATGGAGCATGTCCAGTCGCAAATGAACCCACTTTTCCTTCCCGCGCTCGCGCCGCCTTTCCCCTTCCTCTGCTTTCCTCCCCTCGCGAGCTTGCTGCCAACCAAGCTTGTGCGCTGTCTGCTTCTCCGGCAAGCTTTTCCTTCACTTGCGCTGTTCCGCCGTACCCTCCCTCGCACCCACCTGCAGCATCATCACCTCTTTTTCCTCCCCTCTCCTCCTCTCGCCATCTCCAGCGCTCCGATCTCCCGGACGCGATACGCCGCCCGCTGTCTTTCTTTGACTTTGCCACTCGGCTCGGCCAGCTTTGCGCGCCGACTTTCGCCTGAGCTTGTGGTAGTCCGAGTCGGCCTCCGCTTCGAGGCCGACTTTCCCGCTTTCTCGCTCTTCTCGGCTCGCTCGGACACGGTCGATCCTCCCCTCTCCATGAAGCGATGCCGAGGAGACGGGGCGGGACGATGGGCAGCTCGGGATCCGCGATGCATGACAGGAGGATGGAGAGGGGGTAGGGAGGGTCGGCCTCGCCTGCTCGCCTGTTTCTCGCTCGAAGAATGCGGCTGATGCGTCGTCCAAGGTGTGCTCTGGACGCTGCAGGTGCGAAAAACCGTGGGCGACTCGGACTGTTCGCTGGACTGGCAGAAGGAGAGAAATGGATCACGGGAATGAGCAAAAGACAAGTAGCGCAGACCTTGAAAGCCTCGTCGCGCCGCCAAGGGTGCGGCGACCACCAGAGGCAAGTCCAGCATCGGAGAGAACGAGGCGGAGGCGCTGGTGGCGCAGGCTAAGAGGGAGAAGAAGCGGAGACGGCATGGCAGGGAGCAGGTCGCTTGTCAAGCTCTCTGGCAGATGTACCGCTGGTATCTCACGCGAACAGCAGCACTGAGGTATAGGGATTGAAGAGCAGAGAGCTAGTCGTCCAAGCTCCACTTGTTGTCCTGTAGCGGAAGAGGAAAAAGGTGAGAGAGGCGGCGGTGACGGGAGCGACAGGCTCACCTTGTAGATCTTGCTCTGCAGACAGAACGAGAGAGTGTTCAGTACCGCGCCTCGATGCGTTAGAGTCCCTCTCGCTTCCAACGTCTTCGCGAACGACGGCAATGAGACGGGGAAAAAGTGGGAGCAAGACGCGTGGACGCACCTTCTCCAGGATGACCTTGCCCTCCTTGTACTTCTGCGACGACTCGGGCGAGGAGAACTGTCGCAATAAGGCGAATCAGCCTGCGGGCATGGGGAAGAAAAGCGGGATATAAGGGAAAAGCGACGCACGTACTTCCACCCCAGCTCGGTTGCGCAGCCGGAGCAGTGTACGGCTGTAGGTGACGGATCAGCTGCGCTCGGAGAGGGTAGAGAGGGAGAAAAAGACGCACGCGCGATGACATGCTTCCCCGAGATGAGGTTCTTGGACGCCTGCTTGCCCACATCGACGTTGATCCTGGTCGATACGCGCAACTTGTTCGTCGTCAGTCTCCTCCGACCAGCCAGGTAACGGGAAGCAAGCGCGACTCACGCACTCCTGACCAGCACCGCGGGCCCGCTCCCGCTTTGGAAGCCGCGCGAGACGAGCTCGTCCTGCAGCGTGAGCTCGAGGGTGCAGGTCGAGCAGCGGAAGGAGGGCACGTGCGATGGGAGGTAGGTGTGCGAATCGTAGGCGGGAGAAGGGCAGGACGAGGAACCGGACATGGAGGGAGAGGAGGAGGAAGAGGCGGCAAGTGAGGAGGATGACAGGCGAGTGGGCAGGTGCGAAGGGTCACAGACGCTATGTAGTGGGCTGTCGGAGCGCTGTGCGCTGTAACAGGTCGGGCTGAGGTGTTGTTGAAGGGAGAGCGAAGAAAAGAGATGAGGACGAGCCGAGGTGGGGGCAGAGGGAGCGACGATGATGGCGAGGATCGCTTGCTCGAGTAAGCTGGGCTACTGGAGCGTGCTCGTTGTTGACGGTCGTGCTCTCCCCTCTGACCGGCCGCCGCCGCCTCGACACCGCGAGTCCCGACCTCTGTGAGCGCCTTCCCTGAAGTCCCCCTCGAGCGAACGAGAGAAGACCCCCCTAGTCGAACCCACTCGAGCGCACGCTTCCCTGTCACAGAAGACGCCCCAGAGACGGAAGAGAAAACAGCCCTGCGAGGTTGCAGCGACACAGCGGACAAAGCTAGTTCGCCTACCCTCCTCGGACCGCCTCTCCTCCTTCTGCTCGACGCGACAAGGGAAGAGGCAGCGCCACTTAGGCGGCCTTGACCTTGAGCTGGCCGACAAAGGCGTCCTTCTCGGCCTTGGTCTGGAAGCGACCGTGGCCAAAGTTGGACGAGGTGTCGATCCACTTGAGCGAGATCTTCTCCAGCGCGCGGCGCGACGAGTGCGCGATGAGCGACTTGCGAAGCGTGACGACGCGCTTGACGACACCCGGGCACGAGCTGCAGCGTGTGTGGACGAGGGTCAGTCGAGGGAAGGAGCGCAAGAGAGGGCAAAGGGGAGGACGTGCCCCTTGATGATGACAAAGTCGTTCTTGACGACGCCGTAGCGGACGAAGCCACCGAGCGGGGTGATCTGCTTCTTGGTGATGTCAAACTCGGTCGACGCGTTCGACTCGTCGTCGGCCTTGCCGATGCGGTAGACCTTCTTGTTGAGCTCGGTACGGTGGTGGTAGCCTGGCCGAATGGGTGAGCGGGTCAGGTACAAGTTGTTGGAAGGAGGCGAAGGGCGAGAGAGAAGAGCATCAGCTAACGGAATGAGTAGCGACAAAGAGGAGAGTGAAAGGAGAAGGACCCACCAAGCTGACCGGCTCGGGCTACTCTATGCGCCGAGGAGTCTGAGCTCCTTCTATCGTATCCTCCTCATTTCCTCTGCCCCTCAATACGTCCTCTCCCTCAGGTGCACCTGCTGCGGCCGCACAATCCGCTCCGCCTCCGTGTTCAGCGCCGGCGGCGCCTCCTCCATCTCCCGCACGTTGCGATTGTGCACCTCGTTGCGGTGCTCGCGGACGGAGTCTTCCGAGCCGAGGGCGATCATGGCGCAGAGAGGTGTCTGGAGGAGGCCGAGGAGGAAGCCTGGTCGGGAAAGAATGGTGAGCGGGAGACGACTACAAGCTGTGGGGAAGGAACGCACCGTAGATGAGCTTGATGATCTCGGGTGTCCAGGTGTGCGCCATGTCCTTCCCTCCCCATATGGCTGCAGGCGGGAAGGACGGGCATGAGTACGCGCTCAAGAAAGGCGAGAAAAGGAGACCGCACGGGCGATGATGGCGATGGTAATGGGCCAGAAGACGAGGAAGTATAGTGCGGAGAGGACCGAGCCTGGCATTATGAGATTTGGTGAGTAGAGCATAAAAGAAGGACAACAAGGGGAATAAAGGAAATGAGGCTCACCCTTCCAGACGCTCCAGAACAGGCGAATGCCGAGCTCCTTCCTGCACATGGTAGCGGCATCAGTTCGCCCTGCGAATGACTCAGTCGGAAGGGAAATGGGGCCATGGAGAAGATACATAAGGGGAAGAGCGCACCAGGTCAAGCTCAGGTCAAACACGTCGTTGACATGCGACCCCGAGAAGAAGTGCAGGCCCCTCCCGAGCCCGTGTCGCGAGTGGAACGTCCGCCACAGCCGCTGCCTCGTTGACGTCGCCTCTTCCGGGTCCTTGCCCGAGACGACGGCGAAGCGCTGGTCCGGCCAGGGGTAGGGGAAAGCCGCGATGCCACCGTGCCGCATGTCGACGTGGACCATGCCCGACGAGATGACGAAGGTCAGGATGCCCTGCGAAGGTGTAAAGGAAAAAGGTCGGAATAGGGAGAGGATGAAGAGAGTGCGGACGACGTGGAGGCAGGTAAAGGCAAACGGGTCAGTACGGAGCCTCACACGGCGTTATGCACAGGGGAAAGACGGGAGCGGAAGAATATGCGGAAAGAGGAAGAAAGGGGGAAACAAGACGGCGAGAAGAAGGCTTCCTCACCTGGATGAAGGTCGTGACAGCGCAGTCGCCGGCGATGGTGTTGTGCTCGATAGGCCACATGAGGATCTGGTCGTGCGGCTTGATCGTGCGGTACATGGCGCACCTGTTCCAGGGAAAGAACGTGGGTCAGCTTCTTCGACGGAGAAGAAAAAGGGGAAAGCGACGCACGCAACGCCAAAGTTTGCCGCGCCGTCAATCACTGCCGCACCGATCATCTGCGGCCCGACAATGTAGAGGATCTGCGCGAGCGGAAGGCGGTCAACCCAAACGCACTCAGGATGCGAGGCAAGAGGAAGGAAAGAGGGAGACGGACCTGCTTCCAAGTCAGCGGGGCGGGCAAGCCAAGCGGGTTGGTCCAGCTGATGGGCCGGCTGCGGCCCTCGATGCACTCGTGCGCGACGGGCGCCTTGATCTTGGGCTCGGGGACGATGGTGGGCCGACGAGGACGGGGCATCTTGGTGGATGCGGGAGGTCGCGGGCGGAGTGTGCGCCGGCGGTGTGGAGGTGCAGAGCAAGGTGCAGGAACAGCGGACGAGCAGGAGGACGAGCAGAAGGGGGTCAAGTTGAGGGATCTGCTGCCCGAGACGGGCTCAAGTTCGGAGTAGGCAAGTTGTATGCTCGGCTGTCGCTCCAGTAAGACCGCAAAGCTAATGAAGCGGTTCAGGGGAGGCGCCGGGCGAGCGAACAAAACCAAGTCGGGGAGGAAGGGCCTCTCTCGCTCTCTGTCAAATCATGCGACTCCACAGGGCGAGCGTTGAGTTGCTTCGCGGTCCACAGGTCTCTCCTCCGTGGGACGGCCTGGCCGCGGGGCGCTAAACGCCGGGTCGCTTCGCGCCAGATCCACTTCGACATCCTCCTGCCGCCGGGGACCAAATGCTTCTTTCCTCGAGATCACACGAGGAGGGGCGCCAGCGTGCGGGAGGGACATACCTCGTCGCCTTTGAGCGGTCCTACGAGGAGTGGGGGACGGTTCGGAGACAGACGGGGTGGGAAGGGAGCGAGGGTGGTCGAGCAGGACGAGGAGCGGTGCTGGCGGTAGTAGCAGGCGGTCTAGCGGGGTCCTTGCTAGCAATGCAGTCGCTCCTTATACGTTCTTTCGCGTCGTGTAAGCTGCTGGCTGCGAGAGACCGCTCCGCGAGGAAGAAGAGCCAGTCCTCCCGCTCTGCTTTCGCGTCGAACGGCTTGAAACGAGTGCCGAGGCGGTGTGCACGGTTCAGCGCAGAGCTCGACCGGGACAGACGAGCGAAAGAAGCGGGAGAAAAGTGTCGGGAGGCCGGGTGTGCTCGACCTCGAGGCGCGCCGCCATTCTTTCCTCCCGCTCTCGTCGACGCGAAAGGTTCGACCCCTTCCTCCTTGCCGCTGCCACCTGTACGACCCTTCAGCAACCCCCTGCACTCCTTCGCACCGCTCCCCGCCGCCGTGGTCGCCGCGACGCCGCCGTCTGTCCCATCGCCTCGCCTTTTCATCGCGACTCGTCCTCGCCTCGCCACCCTCCTCGAGCGGTCTGCGGTGGGCACGAGGGCGTGTGCAGAGTGATGCTGGGCAGGCTGGGTGGGCAGGCGGGCCAGGAGAGCGATGGCGAGGGCGGGTCGAGCTTGGACGAGCAGGTGCACGCTTCCTCTCCTTGAGCCCTCGACTGACCCCTTCTCCTCTTCCGTCTCCTTCCAGTCAGGATGTCTCACAGGAAGTACGAGCACCCCCGGTACGTCGACTCTCCACGCGGCAGGAACGGCGCAGGACCATCCCTGGGCGGAGCACGCTGACCTTCGCTATTGCCTCCCTCCCATCCTCTCTCGCCCCTCCCTACCCTACCCCCTTCCCCTCCCCCTACTTCCGTCCTTAGCTGCGGTTCCCTCGGGTTCCTTCCTCGCAAGAGGGCCGCCCGCCACCGCGGCAAGGCGAAGTCCTTCCCCAAGGTCCGTTCCGGTACCTCCCTCGACTGGAGCGGGTGATTGAAGCCAGAGACAGCATGACTGATTCTCTGGTCGATTCGTTGCCTTTGCGTCTCCCTCCTCTCCTCTTCCCCCGCCCTCGCCACCCTACCTCCGCGAAACAGGACGACCCCAAGGCGCCGGTCCACCTCACCGCCTTCCTCGGCTACAAGGCCGGCATGACCCACGTCGTGCGCGACCTTGACCGCCCCGGCTCCAAGATGCACAAGAAGGAGGTTGTCGAGGCCGTCACCGTCATCGAGACTCCCCCCATGGTTGTCGTCGGTGTCGTCGGCTACGTCGAGACCCCGCGCGGCCTCCGCTCGCTCACCACCGTCTGGGCCGAGCACCTCTCCGACGAGGTCAAGCGTCGCTTCTACAAGAACTGGTACCGCTCGAAGAAGAAGGCCTTCACCAAGTACGCGAAGAAGCACGCCGAGCAGGGCGCCAAGTCCTCGATCTCGCGCGAGCTCGAGCGCATCTCCAAGTACTGCTCGGTCGTCCGCGTCCTCGCCCACACCCAGATCCGCAAGACCGGCCTCGCCCAGAAGAAGGCCCACCTTATGGAGATCCAGGCGCGTTTCCTCTTCGGGTTCTTCTCCGGCCTGTTCTTACCCTCTCGCGCGCGCGCAGGTCAACGGTGGCTCGGTTGCCGACAAGGTCGAGTTCGCCAAGTCGCACTTCGAGAAGACCGTCGACGTCCACTCGATCTTCGAGCAGGACGAGAACATCGACATCATCGGTGTCACCCAGGGTCACGGTTTCGAGGGTGTTACCCACCGTTGGGGCACCAAGAAGCTCCCGCGCAAGACCCACAAGGGTCTCCGCAAGGTTGCTTGCATTGGTGCTTGGCACCCGTCCAAGGTCATGTACTCGGTTGCCCGTGCCGGTCAGGACGGTGAGTTATCGTGTTCTTTCTCTTGCTTCTCGTGGTGGTTGCTCGAGTCGCAGAGAAGGCGAGCAGAGTGACTGACGTTCTTTCCGACTCGCAGGCTACCACCACCGTACCGAGCTCAACAAGAAGGTCTACCGCATCGGCAAGGCCGACGACGAGTCGAACGCGTCGACCGAGTTTGACATCACCAAGAAGCAGATCACCCCGCTCGGTGGCTTCGTCCGCTACGGTGTTGTCAAGAACGACTTTGTCATCATCAAGGGGCACGTCCTCCCCTTTGCCCTCTCTCGCGCTCCGTCCCTCGACTGACCCTCGTCCACACACGCTGCAGCTCGTGCCCGGGTGTCGTCAAGCGCGTCGTCACGCTCCGCAAGTCGCTCATCGCGCACTCGTCGCGCCGCGCGCTCGAGAAGATCTCGCTCAAGTGGATCGACACCTCGTCCAACTTTGGCCACGGTCGCTTCCAGACCAAGGCCGAGAAGGACGCCTTTGTCGGCCAGCTCAAGGTCAAGGCCGCCTAAGTGGCGCTGCCTCTTCCCTTGTCGCGTCGAGCAGAAGGAGGGGGGGCGGTCCGAGGAGGGGAGGCGAACTAGCTTTGTCCGCTGTGTCGCTGCAACCTCGCAGGGCTGGTTTCTCTTCCGTGGGTCGGGTGTCTTTCGCGTGAGGGAAGCGTTTTGGGCTCGACATCTCGACTCGCGATTTTTCCTCTCGTTCGCTGGAGGGGGACTTCCGGGGAGGCGCTCGGAGCGGTCGGGACGTGCGGTGTTGAGGAGGGGCGGCCGGTCAGAGGGGGGAGCACGGTCGTCGACAACGAGCACGCTCCAGTAGCCCAGCTTACTCGAGCCAGCGAACCTCGCCGTCGTCGTTGCTCCCTCTTCCCCCACCTCGGCTCGTCCTCATCTCTTTTCTTCGCTCTCCCTCCGACAACACCTCAGCCCGACCTGCTACAGCGCACAGCGCTCCAACAGCCCACTTCACAGCGTCTGTGACCCTTCGCACTAGCCCCCTCGCCTGTCATCCTCTCACTCGCCGCCTCTTCCTCCTCCTCTTCCTCCATGTCCGGTTCCTCGTTCTGCCCTTCTCCCGCCCCCGACTCGCACACCTACCTCCCCTCGCACGTGCCCTCCTTCCGCTGCTCGACCTGCACCCTCGAGCTCACCCTGCAGGACGAGCTCGTCTCGCGCGGCTTCCAAAGCGGGAGTGGGCTGGCGGTGCTGGTCAGGAGTGCGTGAGTCGCGCTTGCTTCCCGTTACCTGGCTGGTCGGAGGACATTGACGACGAACAGGTTGCGCGCGCCCACCAGGATCAACGTCGACGTCGGCAAGCAGGCGTCGAAGAACCTCATCTCGGGAAAGCATGTCATCGCGCGTGCGTCCTCCTCGCCTTTGCGCTCCCCTCCGAGCTCAGCTGATCCGTCACCTACAGCCGTGCAGTGCTCTGGATGCGCAACCGAGCTGGGGTGGAAGTACGTGCGTCGCTTTTCCTTCTTTCCCGCTTTTCTCCCCCTCGCCCACCGGCTAATCCGCACGCTCTCGGCAGTTCTCCTCGCCCGAGTCGTCGCAGAAGTACAAGGAGGGCAAGGTCATCTTGGAGAAGGTGTGTTCACGCGTCTTGCTCGCCATTTTCCTACTTCTCTTCCGCTCCCGTCCGTACAGACGGCGGCGACGCGAGAGTCTATATTGCGCGAGACGAGGTACTGACCGTTTCTTCGTTTCGTCCACAGAGCAAGATCTACAAGGTGCGTCTTCGGCTCTTCCTGCTCACCGTGTTGGCCCTGCTAACCTCCTTCCCTTCCACAGGACAACAAGTGGAGCGTGGATGACTAGCTCGTCCTGTTCTCTTCCGCGCCACTGTAGCAATGTCCACCGCAAAGCTGCCATGTCATTTCGAGCGACGGAGGTGAGCATTAGGCGGAAGCGAAAGCGCACGACCGGGACGTCCGGGAGTTCCAACTTCAACACTGACCCTCCCCATCCGGCCTCTACAGGGTCTTCTCGTACTCGAGAATCTCCTCCAGCTCCTCAAGAAGCTTCTCCCCATCGCCCTCGTACGGCAACATCGGCCTCCTCGGCACGCCTCCGTACCCCTTAAGCTGCTCGAGCGCGTACTTCGTCCCGCTGATGCCCACCTTCTGGAGCGCCCAGTCCGCGCGCGAGACGAGGAGCTGGAGGGACTGGATGTCGGCGAGAGAAGGGGTAGGGGAGGGGGAGGAGGAGGAAGGGTGCAGAGCGGAGAGGGTCGAGCGGTAGAGGGCGAGGCAGGTCTTCTGCAGGCGCGATGAAAGGAAAGGGTTAGAGCTACTGTACGGGCAGAACAAGCGGTAGAGGCGGCCCGGGCCGGGCAGAAAAAAGGAAAGAAGGGGAGGCTGGAAGCGAGCACCACGCACGGGCGCGATGTTGGCCGTGCCCGTGATGCCTCCTGCCGCACCGGCAAGCAGAGACGGGCCGAGGAAGTCGACGAAGCCGCCGAGAACGGCAAAGTCGTCGCGGAGCGTGGTAAGGCGGGTGAGCCTGCCAAATGAAAGCGATGTTAGGGACGAAACGCTGTGCGGACAGGGAGAACAAACGCACTTGCCGACGCTACCGCAGGTGAGTTTGACGCCGGCGATGTTGGGCGAAGCGGCAGCGACTGAGGGAAGGGAAAAGGTCAGTTGGACGGGTCGGAAGGAACTCAAGGCAGAAGCTCACTGTCCGCGATCAAGTCGCTGTTCATGTCAATACCGCCTGTGACGCCGGGGTCTGCGAATAGCGAAGGAAGAAGAGGGGGGAGGTTAGCCTTGAGGTAGAGAGGGGAAAAGGCTGAGCGGGCCGAACAGTTATAGAGGATGATCTGCTCGATGCCCTAATCGTCAACAGCGTACTCGAAGCGTGAGGAAGTAAAGAAAGACGCACCGGAATTGGACTCGCTTCCGCGACCTCGACGAAGAACGCCTTGAGAGCCTTGGGCCCGAGAGCGCCGGCGAAGTAGCCTGGACGTGGCTTATGGTCAGCTCCAAGTAGAGTGACAGAGACGAACGGGAGATAGACGCACCCGGCGCGATGACCATAGCAAAGTCCGCTCCCGCCTCGGCCGCCTCCTTCGTCAACTCGATCGTCTCGCGAGTCGAGCTCGCGCCCGTCCCGGCGATCAAGGGCACACTGGCGAGGTCGGAATTGGCATCAAGGGCTGCGCGGGCGGCACGGATAACGGTGTTGCGCTCGGTGTGGGTGAGCTGGACGGCTGCAAGAGAGGAAGAAAAGGGTCAGCGGGATAGGGAGGGACGAGCGGAGGATGCGTACCTTCGCCCATGCTTCCGAGAGCGACGATACCGACTGGAATGAAGCAGGAGAAGGATCAGCGAGCGGGAGAGGGGGGCAGAATGAGCGGAAAACGCACCTCCCGCTCCGGCGACGAACTGGACATGGCGCTTGAACGCTTCGAGGTCGAGGTCTTGCTCCTTGTTGCCTTTGTAAGTGGTGATGAGGGGCGCGTAGACGCCGTGCGGGAGCTTGGTGCCGAACTTGGTCGCTGTTCGGGATGGAAGTGGGGAAGAGGTGAGGAAGAGCGAGAAGAGCGAGGGGCAGGGTGGAATTCACAGGGCATGGTGGTGGAGACCTTGTAAGTGTGCAAGCGCGAAGTGAAGCGGAAGGGAGGGATGTGGAAGGAGAAAGTGCAGGTGAAGAGAGCGGAAGTCGGGCCGATTTGGCTTACCCTGGCCGCAATACAGCTCGACTACACTCGGCAGTAATGCAACCTCCTTCGACTGCTTTTCCCACTTGTCAACTCTCTCGCCTGCTAGATTGCCCGCGCGACCAATCGCACCGCCTCGTGCACGCGCTAGACGCCCAGCGCACCCTCGCTCATCCTCTCCCAGCTCTTTCGCCTCCCTCGACCACCATCCTCCTGTTCGTCCTTCAACCGCGCCTGCTCGTTCGACACGGCCTGCGCGCGCACTCGTGCCTCTGCAGCAGCTTCGACAGCTCTCCAGGCGCGTAGCTCGTCTCCACTGCCCCCTCAAAAGCGCCAGTTGACCTCGTTCGCTTCTTTCAGCAGCGCCACTTCGAGTCGACTTCCTACCGCTTCTACGCGGGCCAGCACACGGCATGGACAGCGACACCACCGGCAGCGTCATCTCCGACTCGGAGCCCGACTACCCATCTTCGTCCGCTGCTCGTCCGCGAGGCTTTCACGGCGCAGACAGCTTCCTCGCCCAGCAGTACCGCGCAGCGCAGAAGCGCGAGCGGCAAGACGGCGCTGTCGGATCGAGCAGGGCGCAGCCGGTCGCGAGGAAGGAGAAGGGGAAGATACGGCGAGATGAGGGCGAGGTCCTCGTGCTTTCTTCCAGCGACGACGAGGCCGACTCACCGCCGAAGCAGACCTCTCGCCACTTCCCCACCGCCAGCACCAGCACGACGGCGGCTAAGAGTCGCCGTGGCCCTTCTGCAACTCCCGCCGGCACCGGCTGGCCCGACCTCGCTGCCCTTGGCTCCCCTTCTTCCCCTCGACACCGTTCCCCTCCTCGTCCTCAGCCTGAGACTTTCTACTCCTCTCCCGAGGTCGCCCGCGCGAACACCTCCGGCGCCGTCCTCGTGCTGGAACCGTCAACCTCCCGCGGCGCGCCCGTCCCTGCGGGTAGCCCGTTCGTCTCGGCGCTCGACTTACTCCGCTCGACGCCGACGACGCAGGCGAGCGAGTCGGACGTCGAGGCTGAGCCCGCAGCCGTGACGGCGGCGAAGCGCAAGGCCAAGGGGAAGAAGAAGGAGAAGGCTGCCGCGAAGCCTCGCAAGGCGCCAACTGTTAAAAAAGCGGCTGCGGCAGGCATCAAGCGTCGCTCTTCGTCGGTGTCGAGCGTCGAAGTTGGCGACTCGGACGACGACCGCATGTCCGTCTCCTCCTCCGCCTCTTCCACCAATTCCGGCCTGCCGCCGCCATCGAGCTGGAGAGAGCGCTTCAAGTTCGGCTCGAAGTCGTCCAAGCAGTCGCTCGAGGCGAAGTCGGAGGAAGAGGACAAGAAGCCCGAGCCGACGCCGTCGTCGACCGCGGGCGGATCGCGCAAGAAGCCGTGGGAGGACCTCGAGTCGACTTTCGCTAACCGGCCCAAGGTCAAGCCGCCTGCGCCAATGAAGCAGTCGAAACCGACGGTGAGGAAGGTCGTCAAGGCGGAGTCGCTTTCTTCCGTCGAGGACTCGGACGACGCCGTCATCATTGTCGAGAGCGCCACCGCCGCCTCGACCGGCACTGCCTTCCTTCCCTTGCCTTCTCTCCGTTCTTCCTCCGCCGCGCCCTCCGCCGCTCCCTCCGCCTCCGCCTCGAAGCCTACCAAAGCCGCCAGCCTCTCCTTCCTGCCGCCTCCTCTCGCTCTTCCTCCAGACGATCGCCTCCGCGTCCTCCTCACCTGCCCGCTCTGCCCCGCCGCCTGGGCAACGACCAAGTCTGTCGCCTCGCGCCAGACGCACCTCCGCCAGTGCGCGACGAAGCAGCTGCACACCGCCGAGGCCGTCGCGCTCCTCGTCGACGACGCGGTCCTGCGCCTCGCCGAGGCGGCCGAGCAGCGCCGCCGTGAGCGCGAGGAGAGCCTGAGCCTGTTTGACCGCGCGGTCGGGAAGGGCGAGGGCAGCCACCCGTGGAAGGAGGTCACGGTCGTGGGGGTCGAACCCGAGGGCGGCGCGCAGTGCGGAGGCGGCGCGGGCGAGATGGACGGCGGCGAGTTCTTCAGGCGGACGAAGAAGGTTCAGGAGGAGATGGATCAGATGAGGCGCAAGATTGCGCAGGAGAAGGTCGTCAAGGTCGCGAAGGAGATCAGGAGGGAGCGCGCCGCCGCTGCCGAGACGGAAAAGGAGGACGGCGCGGGCATCAAGAAGGAGCGCGGCGCCGAGGACGGTGACGAGGACGCCCTTCCACCCTCGACCGGCCGCCTCCGCCCCGACTCGGAGCTCGCGCGCGCGGCGGTGGCGAAGCGGGCGAACGACCTGCTCGGCCTCGCCGGCGGGACGGGTTTGACGCAGGTCGTGGAAGCCGATGCCGACGTCGGGAGGCAGGTGATGGACGTCGACGAGGCCGCCACCAGCGCAGGCGCAGGCGAGGACGACCTCGAGATGGCCGAGCCGCCGAGACCGACGCAGGGCTTCGAGCCGTCCTCCCTCGCTGAGCAGTGCGAGGACGAGGGTCGAGCGCGGGCCGTTCGACTGCCCTCCTGCTCGTCTTCCGCCAAGCGCACCTCGGCGCTCCTCGTCGACGAGGACAGCGACGACGAGGACAGCGACGACGACCTCCTCTTCCATCCGGTAGGGCGGACGAAGCGCGGGGACGTCGATGGGTCGAGCTTGTGGAGGACTGCAGCGGGACGGGACGAAGACGACGGGATGGTCGGGCAGGTCGTGGTGAGTGCTGCTCTTCTCTCTCTGCTCCCTCCTTCTCTTTTCTTCCAGACCTGAGCTCATCTCGCCTCGAGGCTGACCTTCCCCAGCCTTCTCCCCACTCTCCCGTCTCGTCTTCCTTCTTATTACCGCCCTCTCCTCCCCCGCCGACCCATCATCGCCGTTCCCACTCCTCACCGCTCGGCTCGACTACCCTTTCCTACCGCCCCTTCTTGCCTTCGAACCCCTCGCCTGGCCTCTCCCCGTCCTCGCAACACCGCTTCTCCACCCTCGCGCTCTCCTCTCCTTCCCGTTCGACCCACTCTTCTCCGACCCGCCCGGATCGCTCGCATCCCTCCTCCCCTCTCTCCACCTCTCCCTCGCGCCGCGCTCATCCTTACGACCCCGCCCTCCGCACCCTCCACCGGCACCGCTCCGCCTCACCCCTCACCTCCCCTATTTCGCGCTCGTACGCTCGAAGCTCCGCCAACCGCCGAACTCGCACGCCCGACGCGGAGGAAAGGACGGCGCAGACGGGCGGGCTTGGTTTGTCCGAGCATAGGGTGGAGCGGGATGTGCAGGAGGAGCGAGCGATGGAGGTTGAGGGTGAGGAGGAGGGGTGGGCACTGGCGGGAGGGTTTGAGGAGGGCAACAGCACGCTTGAGTGGCTGATGGAGGGCGGGGCGAGCCCGGCGCGCTCTCTCGGCGACGACGGCGGCGAGGCGGCGTTGGCAGCGGGGCAGGAGAGACTGGATGAGGTCGAGTCGAGCGAGGACGAGCCGCTCGCGTTGACGACGTCGGCGCGGCGCCGGGCGGCGAAGGGCAAGAAGACGGCGGCAACAAGCCATCCCTCTTCACCTACACCCGCAGCATCCTCCTCCTCCGCCTCGCGCCGTCGCCCGCAGCAGCAGCCCGCCGGAGACAGCGACAGCGAGGCGGAACACTTCCACTTCGCCGGCGACGACTCCCTCCCGTCCGCCCTCCCTCCTCCGCCCAAGTCGAAGGCCAAATTCAAGTCCCGCTCGACCAAGACCGCCTCCGTCTCCACCTCCGCCTCCACGTCCCGCAAGTCGGCCGCCCTGCCCGACTACGCCTCGCACTCGCTCTCCGCCCTGCAGAAGGAGGTGGGCAAGTACGGCCTGAGGCCGAGCAAGGAGAAGAGCGTGATGGTCGAGCAGCTGAGGCGGGTCTGGGAGGCGCTGCATCCTAGCGCTCCGGTTGCTGATGCTGGTGCCGATGCACCGCGAGAGGAGGCGCCGGTCAAGGCGAAGAAGGGGCGCAAGAAGGCCTCCGCCTCCGTCGCCGTCGATGCGGAGGACGATTTCGACTCCACCGCAGTCTCCTCGCCCGCCAAGCCCAAAGGGAAGGCGAAGAAGGCGCCAACGAAGCGCAAGAAGAAGGCTACCGCCACCGCCGCCTACGACGAGCTCGAGGAGCCGGAGGAGGAGCTCGACACGCGCACGCCGGGCGAGAAGCTGCGCGAGCTGATCCTCGCGGACGAGGTGCTCTACTGTCGGATTTTGCGGTACGAGGTGCGTTCCCGCTCTTACCTTTTCTCCTCCTCTTCTTCCCTCCGGAAGACGAAGAGACTGATCGAGGTGTGAGTGATCCGCTCAGCCCATCCACCTCGACGACTTCACCGCCCTCTGCAAGATCGGCGGGGTCAAGATCGCGCAGCAGCTCCTCATGCGCTGTCTGGACGAGCAGGTGCGCCTCGCTCTTCTCCCTTCTCTGCTCCGTTTCGGTTTCCAGGAGAAAGGCTGACAAGACTTCGGTCGAGTCGCGCAGAGCATCACGTTCTACACGCAAGACCCGACGAACGGATCGAGGAGGCGGTACAAGTAACCTCTCTTCCGCCTCGCATTTCTTCCGCTCGCTCTTCTTCCGCCTCGCATTCTCCCGCCTCGTCTTTCTCCCGCCTCGCCCTTCTTCCGCCTTCGTTCCCCGACACCCCGACCTCGACTTCGGCCTCCGTTTTCCTCCATTCGTGCCTCGTCTGCCTCGCCTCTCCCGCGCCGTTCTCGCACTCTATCCGTCGCACCAACCCTCCTCCCTGCCGACTCTTCTTCATGTCGCGCTACCGTGCTCCCCCTACCTATCCCTCACCGTTCACGCACTCGCATCGCATCTGCACCCGCACCTCTTGTCGCACTCTCTTCGCTAGTTCTTCGCTAGTCCTTGTCCTCCTGGCGCCGGTCTCGCTGTGTCCCGTCTTGTCGTAGCATCTCTCGCAGTCTCTCCTGTTTCTCTGCTTTCGCCATACGTCGTCTCGTCTCGTTGACTAGAGGAGAGAACGGCAGAGGAAGGGCAAAGAGCGGGGGGAGAAAGAGCGTTGACAACAAGCTGCTACTTCTCCCCTACGTCCCTCGGGATCGCGCTGCTTCACCCGCTAGAGCTAAAAGACCGACTTATTCCCCCACGGGTGATCCTTGAACCACTCGCTCCCATGCTCGAGGTACTCGGCCCTCGTGACAAACGCCTGCCGTCCCTCCTGGCTGGTACTCCACCTGCCGAGCCCGCGCCACGCCTCGAGGCTGGGATCGGAGCCGGCGGGGGAGCGCACGATGCGCAGGGGGTGGCCGACGGGGAGAGAGGGCGTCAGGGAGGAGATGAGGCGGGTGTCGAAGTTAGGGAGGAGGGTGTGCTGGCCGGTGACGAAGATGTTCTGTGTGCATGCGACACACAGGGAGGAAGAAAAGAGAAGGCGAGTCAGTCGAGGAGGAGGAAGCTGGGAAGGGGAAGAAAGAGAGTGAGCGTACCGAGGTCAACCTCCTCCGCTCGCTCTCGTTGAACCCCTTGAGCACGCCCTCGACAATCTCGGCCAACCCGGCCTGGTCCAACCCGCCCATCTGCGGCTGCCACAGCACCTCGGGCACCCTGACGCGCTCGACATTGACATGCAGCTGGCTCGCCTGGGCCGGGTCGCGCTCGGGGTCGTACGCGTCGAGCGGGTCGTCGGGCCCCACACCGCGCACGAACGCGTTGAGGAGCTGGTGGCGCTTCATCGCTTGCCGGTCGGCCGTGTCGTCCAGGGTGAAGGACGGGTCGTGCTCGAGCAGCCGGGCTTCGATCCGGCGCAGGGTCTCGAGCTCTTCCTCCTCGTCCTCCGAGTCGTCGCCGGTGCCCTGTGCGACGCAGACACGGATGGTACGATCAGTCTCACTCCTTGTGGCAAAGAGGAAAAAGAGAAAGGGAAAAGAGTCTCGACGCACGATCTCCCTGTACACCAACCAATCCGCATCGTTCTGCCCAAACCCGTCGTCCTGGTCCTGGCCCGCCCTCTTCCTCTTCCGCGCCGTGCCGGTCGGGTCGGTGCTCCCTCCGCCGCCCTTCCCGCGCCCGCCTTCGTCCGCTGCGAGGCCCGCGATCGACTTCATGCGGTTCTGCGCCGCGAGGGACTTGCGGTCCGAGAGCTGCTCTTTGCGCTTTTTGCGGTCGCGGATGCGGGTGAGGATGTCCTGTTGACGGCGAGAGGTCGAGGGAGGAGGCACGAGGGCGAGGTAGAGGAGGGTGGGTGGAGATGAGGAGAAAGGCGGCAGGAAGACAGGCAGGGCCGACACGGGCAAGAAGAAGGAGAAGGTAGAAGGGTCAGAACGACCGAAAGGAGCGGGAGAAAGCCCAAGAAATCCGCAGGACGCACCTCATGCTCCCCCCTCACGCCCCTCACCCACTCCCCAAAGTCCTCCCGCCTCAACCGCTCGTCCTCCTCCTTCTCCTCCTGCGCACGGCGGCGCTCCTCCTCCTTCTCGGCCTTGAGGCGGATGCGCGCGTCGTAGCCCGCCTTCATGAGCTTCTGCTTGCGCTTCTCCTTCAGGTCCGCCTCGTTCAGGAGGTGGTCCGGGACGTCGATCAGCGGGAAGGAGGGCGGTTCCTGTGTCGCCGACCACAGTGCCTTGCATCAGCATCTTGCGCGCGTGAAGGGGCAAGGAAAGGGAGAGGGGGAGGGAGGAAGGGCAAGGCGCACCTTGTTCTCGTCCTCGATGCCAAGCTCCTTGTTGCGCGCGCGCGTGACGCTCTTCTGCAGCTTCTTGAGGTAGTCGTCCAAGTCGGCCGGCGAGTCGAAGCCCGCTTCTTGCAGCTTGCGCTATCACCGCCACAACATCTCACCCGGTCAGTCTCCCTTGAGAGAGAGAAAGGAACGCGACGAATAGCGATGGGAAAGCGAGACGCACGTCGTACTCCTGCGGCGACATCGCCTCCCTCTGCCCCCTCAGCTCCCCAAACACCTCCAGCTCCTCCTCCTGCCTTTCCCTCTTCTCCTCCCTCTGCTTCGCCGCCTGCTCCTTCAGCCGCTGCGTCGCCTCCTCGCGCTTCTGCTTCCTCCGTGCCAGGTCCTCCTCCGAGATCTCGGTCGTGGAGGCGGAGGCGAACGGGAACTGGATGGTGCGGTCGAGGGAGATTAGGGCGCGAGGGGAGGAGAGCGCGTGCAGGGTGGGGAGGTAGGGCGTCGGGGAGTGGTAGCAGTGGTCGCGGTAGATAATCTGTACGTCGCAGACGTCACGCCATCAGTGTACTTCCCGGAGAGACTCCAGGAAGGGAAAGAAGACGGAGCGCAACGCACCCCGGATTGGAAGCTGGTCAAGCGCCCCGGGAACGTCGGGTACTTGAGCTGCATGAGCTTGAGCATGTACTCTGCGGCCTGGCTCCCACCCCACGCAAGCCTGCGGACAACCATCCCCATCAGCTCTCCCTCCTCTCCAAGGAAAATGGCAAGAAAGGCAGACGTACTTCTTCGCGGCGGTCAAGATCCCCTTGCCGCCGAGGACGGGGATGACGCTCGTCGACGCGGTCGCGGACGAGATGACGAGCGCGTCTGCGGTGGTCGGCTGGGGCGAGACCGAGTAGAGCGAGAGGAGCGAGTCGACGCCGTACGCGACGGAGGGGGCCGAGTAGCCCTCGAAGAGGAGTTCGGACATGACTGTGCGTGCGCGTGGTAAGATGCGTCAGGGTTGAGGAAAGAGAGGGAAGGGGGGCAAAGACGGACGGGAGCGCGAGTAGGACGGGTTGCAGAGCGTCTCGGTCATGGCGACGGGCGTCTCGAGCGTCTCGGACCCGACGCCGAGCTTGATGAAGACGTAGTCGAGCATGTTTTCCTGCGAACGACGGAGGAAGTGAGCCGGAGTAAGAAAGGAAGCATGAAGAAGACGGGGGAGGGCGTACCATGACATCAAAGTTGCAGACGACGTCGCCCTCGAAGGGGACGCGGGTGTTGCTCCTGCTGGTGGCGTCGACGTAGACTTCGCCTCCGGCGAGCATGACCTGGCGGTTGAACTTGCGGTCCTTGTACTTTGCGTTGATGTTCTCAACGACGATGGGCGGGGCCGGGTGGGACGAGTAGCCCGCGCGGAGGGTGGTTGCGCCGTTGTCGATGCAGAGGACGCTGGCTGGTGGAGCTGGGGACGGGTACGGGGTGGGGATGCCGGCGACGACTGGGGGGAGGTCAGGGATCGGGTAGAGCGGTCGGTCGGCGGGTGGGACGTAGGTCGCCATGTCTGTGTCCATCGTGGAGGGTGAGTACGCCTTTCCAGGCGGTGGAAGCAGAGACAAGCGAGGTGGACGAGGGAGAGAGATCGCGACGAGGAAGCCGCTCGACCTCTCGCTCACCCAGGCTTGCACCTGCCATACACGCTGCGAGGATGGCCTACAACGCCCCCTTGCAGTCCCTGATCCACTCGACGGGTTCGACCTCGTCGTCGTCGCTGCCATCGTCGGCCAACCGCTCGTCGACCGCGTTGCTCACGCCGCAACTGCAAGCGCTCGCCGACCCACAACAGCAGCACACCGTCGACTTGCAACTCGTCAGCTTTGTCACCCACGAGGTGCGCTCCCTCCCGCTCTCTCCCTCTTCCTTCCAACCCGAACTGACCCCCACCTCCTCCCTTCAGCTCATCCACCTCCTCCTCGACTCGGCCCGCACCGCCCGCCTCCGCACCCTCGCTCACCAGCACCAGATCGACGACGACCTCGCCGACCTCGGGCTCGACTCGGCCCCGCCCACCTCCTCCTCGCGAGCAAAGGGCAAGGACAGGCAAGCACCAGCATCGGCGGCGGACGACGGAGCGTACACCGAAGAGGACGACGAGGGCGTCCGGACCAGGCTCGAGCAGATGGGGTTCAAGGTCGGGTGGGCCACAGCCGAGCGGTCCGTCCTCCTTTTTCTCCTTCTCTCCCCATCTTCATACTCATCTCCTCCTTTGCCCCTTCTCACAGACTCGCCAAAGACCGCCCCCTCTTCCCCTCCCCCTCCCCAGCTCCCAACCCTGCCTCTCTCCCCTCCTCCCCCTCTGTCCCGTCCCCCTCCTCCTCCGCCCCCCTCCCAGCGCCCACCGCGACCGACCTCCTCGAGCACGTCAAGTTTCTGTGCAAGGACGTCTGGACGGCGTTGTACGACAAGCAGGTCGACAACCTGCGCACGAACCACCGCGGCGTGTGGGTCCTCCTCGACGGCGCGTGGCGGCCTTTGAAGGGCGTCTCGCGCGGCGGCGGCGGCGCGGTGGGGGTGGGGGCGACGCGCGAGGCGGAGCGGGAGGTGCAGCGCTGGGTCTCTTTCGTGCGTCGCTCGCCTTCCCTCCCTTCTGTTCTTTCCTCTTCTTTTGCTTTTTCTCGCTACCCTGGCCCTCCCAGCTGACCCAGCTCGTGCGTTTCACAGCTCCTCTCCTTCCCCACCGGCGTTCTGCGCGGCGCGCTCGCCAACCTCGGCGTCCACAACGTCGCCGTAACGGCCGAATCTCCGGGCGGTCAGCAAGGTGTGCTTTTTCTCCCCCCCCCCCCCCTTCTTTCCCTCTCTTTCTCTCCCCTCTTCCTCCGTGTCTCCCCAAGGGCCTGGCGCTGACTCTCCACCCCTCCTCCTTCGCGCAGCCTCCTTCCAGATCAAGCTCACCTCGCCCTCTGGCGCCGCCGCCCCTGCGCCCGCGCCGTCGACGCCGTCGATCCCGCAAGGACATGGACAAGCGGCGGCGGGGCGGTCGAGCTTGAGTGGGGCGCGATGAGGTGTGAGCCTGGGAGGGGGGGAACGGGAGGGGGGAGGCGCAGAAGGAGGAGAGGAGGCGGCGAGGGTTCAAGGGCACCCTCGAGTTCACCCAAGTCTACCGCTCTTGCGCTCTGAACACGGTCCCGTCTGCCCAGTCTCGAATACACACAGTGGGACAGAAAGAGGAGAGGTGGAAGGATCCTGCCTTTGCAAGCTCGCTACAAACGAATGGAAAAAAGGTAGGGTTGTGGGTCCACTACTATCAATCGTCTCTCATCGCCCGCAGGCTCATGCGTGATAGCGAAAAAGCGGTGCCTCACGCCCCTCCCTGCCCTCCCCGTTCCCCCCCTGCAAGAGAAGGTAGTAAGGGAGAGAAGGAAAGGACGGTCTTGCTCTGCGCCACGCTGTATGACGAGGCCCCCTGGGAAGGTGGAGGGGCTCCGAGATAAGGAGTGGTGGCGCATCTTGTTGGAATGGAAGGGGCGAGAGGGGAGGGAGGGGAGGAGGGAGACGGCGCGGGTACCGGGGACGTCGGTGTCGCTGTCCGGGAGCGTCTGGACGCCTGAAGAGTGTGGAAGAAAAGGCGAGGAGAACGCCCGGAGGCGAGAGCGACGTCGGCGGGACGGCGCGCCCGTATCGAGAGTCGGGCAAGAAAGGGAAGGGGAGAAGGGAGGAGGATGTCGCCCTCGCCATCAAGAAACCGCCCCGAATGCGCGCCTCTTGGCGCGCGTGCAGTGCGGTCTCGGATGATCGGTGCAGACCCTTACGGGCAGACCTTGACGGGAGGAAACGTGAAAGGGGTTCGCTGTTGGCTCCAGTTTGACCCCTGCACCCGAATCGAACGGCCGCTGTCTCCGTGGAGAAGGGGTTCTGGGGAAGGGCTTCGATGGAGCCGGCTCGTAGTGGACGGAGGGGACGGGAGGGGAGGAAGGGGGACTGTGGGAGCAGAAGCGGGAGAAGAGCGGGATGAGGGCGCCGGCGAGGGGCGATGAGGACGCGAGTTGCGTTTGCGAGTAGTACGACAACATGGTGGAACTGCTGGAAGGGAAGGAGAGAACGCTCAGGAGGGAGACGCCTCGCGGGAAGACAGGGTCTTCTCGACATGTCGCCGGATCTGCAGGGCAAAGTCAGCCTCCTCCAGCCCAAACAACGGAAGACGGGCAACGTACCATCGACAACCACCGCGCCGCTTCTCCCGGCACGCTCGCCTCGCCCTCACCCCTATCGGACTCCCGCACCAACCGCTCCTCGAGATGCACCGCGCGCTTGAACCGCTCCGTCGCCTTGCTGAAGAGCAGCGGTGAATTGGCCGCCATAGCGCGAAGCAGAGGAGCGTATTCAGCGTCTGGATATGAGCAAAGGTCAGCGAAATGAAGGGAGGGAAGGGAAAACGTGACGGGACGCACCGAAAGAAACGTCGTCCCCGGCTGATCCGCCTTCAAGCCGGGGACGCTTCGCCGCCCGCCCGCCCGTGCGCGGCCCGTCGTCGTCGGACGAAGAGGAAGAGGACGACGAGCGCGGGCGGCGAGGGGTAGGAGCGGTGGAAGAGGGTGCCTGGGCGACGAGGAGCGCGAGCTGGCCGTAGAGGGTGTTGAGCGCGACCGAGTCGTGGTACGGCTGGTTGTCGAGGTAGCTACGGTGCCATTGCACGAGACGTCAGCGCGAAAGAGTGAAGGAAGGGAGAGAGAGAGCCGCACGCGTCGAGCTCGTCCAGCGCAAAGTCGGCGCGGCCGCTGGCGACGAGGGCGAGGCAGTACTCGGCGAACTTGGGCACCTTGTCGTGCTTGCCCTCCTGGCAGACCTTGAGCCACTCTGCGCGCCGGGCGGCCTTCTCCCGCTTCTCCTCCTCGTCGTCGTCCTCTTCCTCCGCCGCTCCCTCCCTCGTGCGCTCGATGACCGCCGCTCCCAGGCGCCACAAGCTGCCCAGCGGGACCTCCTTGCACGCTGCGAGTGCGCGCCACGCCCGGACGGCCTGGCTGGACGTGCGCGGCGAGGGCGCAAGCGAGACGAGGTGCAGGAGGAGGGCGTACAGCCGCGTGATGTGCGCCGCCCGGGTCGTGGTCAAAGGCAGGAGCGGCGCGGGAATGTAGTCTCGCGTGCGAGGCGCGGCCGGCAGGCGCTCGAGCGGGTTGTGCAGCCGCTGCCGCGAGAAGGCCATGGGGAGGAGGAGGGAGAGAGGCGATGGTGCCGCTTGAGCTGGCCATGGGTACGTCCTGTTCTCCCTGCTCTCTCTTGGTAGCGCTCACTTGCCCTTGCCTGCGTAGGGAGCCACCCGGAGCCGTTCCCGCGCGTCGTCGTCGCTTTTCTTGCTCCTCCTCCTGAACTTGGACGCCGCCGTCCTCACTCTTCCGATCTTCCTACGCTACTTAAGCAACGTCTGAGGGCACTGCACCACAGCGATTCGCCTGCTCACGCTTGTTGCTCCCTCCCTGCTTCCAGCTTCCAAACTCTTTTCTTCCTCTTCCGCCGTTCTCGCTCCCTCCTACTGTCCCGACTGGCGTTCCTCGTCATGCCCGCCTCGCTGAAGACTCAGCGCCGGTACCCCTCTTCAGCCTGTTTTACCCGCTCGCCCATCTCGCTCTCGTTGCCCTTTCCCGCTTCCTCTCGCCTCTTCTTCTCCCTTTCGAGCCCACGCACACGAACGAGAAGAGTAAGCACACGATGGTTATCGACTTGGAGTCGTCAAGCTCAAGCTACGGAGGGGTCAAGCGGGGAGGGGGAAAGTCGGCGGGAAAGCATGGCTACAACCGAGAAAACGCAAGGGGGGTACGGCACGGGACGGAGAGAGGTCAAGCGAGGCGAGGAGAGGGGAGGGGGGGGGGGGGGGGG
>JAQJIZ010000123.1:0-24485 GCA_029873605.1 Rhodosporidiobolus sp. SP3-3/4 | reverse complement strand
TCAGGAGCGTGAAGGCTGGTTTGAGTGTAGGAAGAAAGGGCCGAAAGGGTGGAGAGGAGGTGCTGAACCGGCTCGGGGCAGCCGCCGCGCACTGTGAGCGTCGTTAGCCGCTCCCCGAGGGCCCCTGCGACGTCCGTGAGGCGCCGTACGAGGTCCTCTGGCCCGTAAATCCCTGCCGCGAGCTCAATCTCGCTCACCGCTGGAAAGACCTCCCATCGCAGCACGTCGTCCATGCGCTTGCTCGAATCGAGGTGTCCGACTCGAAGCGAGACGACGTTGACGAGGTTGGCGACGTCCGGCGACGAGAAGCGAGCAAGGATCCGCTTGTCTGGGTCCTGGTAGGCTTCGGTGGCCAGGTGCAGGACACGGTAGAGCTCCTCCTTGGCCGGTGCGTACCACGCCCTACAGACGAGGCAGAGTGGAGCGAGAATACGCTCCACGCTGCGCAGCTCGAACCAGAGGCGAGAACTGGTGCGGACGAGGCGGAAGACCATCAGGAGGACCTCGGGCGGGAGCTGCGTCGCTGGGCAGTAGTCTGACATAACGTGTGGAGGGGCGACTGAAGCGGGAGAGGGCCCGGGAGAGGGAGAGGGAGAGGGAGAGGGAGAGAGGAGAGGGGCGCTTGCACCTCCTCTCCGTCTACTTGCGGGGAGGTGGGAGGACGACGATGGCCAGCGAGACGGCAGACGCAAAGTAAACAGTAGGCTCAGGGCATGGATAGCCTGAAGAGACAGGCGAAGATAGGCAAAGAAACCGAGTCGACTTGCACTTACGATCTCAACCGGTTTTTTCTCCCCGCTACGAAGGCAGTCTTCCTCGACACTTCGACGCGCACCGCTCGCTTCAGGAACTCAAATTCATCTTTAGAGCTCTTGGGAGGCGTCGATCTTGGTCAGCTTAAGGTTGAAAGAGCCGCAAACGAGACGCGGACTAGAGAAATGCTTCATCTCTCTTTCCTGTCTTGCCGCGAACACGCGGCAGAAATGTAGCAGAGCTCACATGGACAGTTACAGAGACAGCTATCAGGCACTTACAGAGGAAGAGGATGGGCAGGAGAATCTCAGTAAGGGATCATCCCGGCGAGCTTGAGGCTGTTCGAAGGTGATCCGGGTCAGCGGAGTTTCTGCTGCAAGACGGGGAGCAGGAAAGGGGAACGCACAGCTTGTCCGTCAGCTCGGGCTCCTCGAACGGCGCGTAGCGGACGTGCGGGCACTGCTTGCCGTTGCGGATGACGACGGGCGACTTGGCCCAGAGATTGGTGCATGGCCAGTGGGTCTGCGGGTAGACGTTGTCAGCGCTTTTTCTCAGATGATAATGCGAAAAAGAAGAGCAGACGGACCGTCATATGCCTCGCCTCGAACAGCTCTTGCTTGCGTTGGAGCTGGTCGGGCGGAGCGAGGCGGCGTGGCATGAAGCAGGTGTCTGTTGACAAGGTGAGGGTCAACAGCCGCTCTTGCCGCAGCAGACAAGATAGGGAAAGGAGGGGATGGAGTGGACCCGGAGGAATGGAAGACAGCGAAGGAGGAGAGGGAAAAGCAAAAGCGCACAAGCAGCGACGCGGTCCCGGTCTCCTTTCGGTGGCACATTGTAGTGACCGCAGCGGCTGTCCCTGGGAGCGACAGGAACAGCGTAAGCGAGAAAAAAAAGCATGGTCAGGAAGAAAGAGGGAAGGGAGACGAACCAGATGACGAGATCGCCCGGGTTGAGGCTGGGCTTGACCCACTCGCACCCCTTGGATTCGTACCACGCGATGATCTCGGGCGTGAAGCCAAACTGACAATCGAACGGAGAGATCAGGGGGCGAGAAGAGAGGAGAAGAAAGAAGTGAAGAATAGCGCACAAAGTCCGTCTGCGCGTCCGGACCCGTCTTGGGCAGCATGAACCCTGCCTTCCCGTCCCACACCTTGGTGAAGTACTCGTCGTTGAGCGCGTGCGATCCGCGGAAGAGCATGAGGCCGCCGTCGTCCGGGCCGTTCGGGGCGAGGTTGACGAGCCCTTGGGCGCACAGGAAGCCGCGGCGCTCGGCGTCTTGGTCTTGGTGCCACCAGGCGGGCTGGTTTTGATCCTGGATGTCGCCTGAGCAAGAGGTGAAGGGGATGACAAGTCAGAAGCAGAGGAGGAAGGAAGAGGGAAGACGAGACTTGCCAGGAAGCGAGACGTTCGCGCCGTCAAAGGAGACAAGCAGTTCGTCCGTGCCCCAGAGCTTGGCGAACGGGGCGATCAAGCCGGGCTCCCTATGAGGGGGAGGGGGGAGTCAGCGGAAAAGGCATGGGGCGAAGGGGGAAGGGGACGGACTGGCGCAGCTCCCACAGGAACTTCTCGTGACCAATCGAGTGGTGGAACTGCAAGAGAAGGACTCAATCAGCCAAAGAAAAGCAGTAAAGGAGGAACAACGAGCGAAGAAAAGGAGAAAGAACAGCGAAAAACGCACCATCCCTCCTTTCCGCACCATCGGAATATGCTCCTGGGTGTACGTGCTCCTGTCGTCCCTCCTGAATCCGAGCGGGAAGCGCTCGAGCCAGTCGTACGCCCGGTCGCGGTACTGCATCGCGCGCGCACTGGGCACCGCCGCGCGCAGGATCGCGAACCCGTCGCGCGCGAGGTCGTCGCGCCAGTCGTTGTAGGGGCCTTGGTCGAGCTTGATGGTGGTGTTTCGCAGCCACGGCGGGAGGTCGGAGGGGGAGGAGGAGGGGTCGGCGGAAGTGGCCGGTGCGGCCTTGAGGGGGTGAGCCGCGGGCGCGGGCTCTTCAAGAGTGGTGGCTTGCGCAACGGAGGGCATGGCTGGCTGTGCTGGAGTGGTCAAGGAGGAGCAGCGAGAGATAGCTGACTAGGGAGAGGGAGGAGAGCGGGGTCGAGGAGCGGGGGCAGCTCTGGCGCCCCTCTTCGCTCTTCCCAAGCCTCGTACCGGCCGGTACCGCGTCTCCCGGTAGCGCTCGTGACGCGAAGGGAACGGGCGAGTCGTCGGGAGAGAAAAGAAAAGACCGGTCAGGTCGCTCGGGCCGTCGCGATCGCAACCAGTTTTCGACCGGCGAGGTTACCTCCAGCGAGAGAAGGGAAGGAGAGAAGGGAAGGACACAGGACAGTTCGAATTCAGGCGAGAAGAGGAAGCTGCGGGTGAGCATTCCGATGGGAGGGGCAAGGAGACGTCGACCGATGGGAGAAAAGAGCACTTTTCGATGCAACGGATGATGGAGAACAGACGGAGCGGAACCGGCGATAGGGGGCTACGGAGGGAATCTAAAGCAAAAGGTACACAGCGCGGCAAGAAAAACAACCCAAACCAACCAGCGTCCGTCCCGCTCGGGGCTCACCACCCGTTCTCGCTCCGGTTCGACACGCTCCGCTGGCTCATCGCGCTCGAGCTCGCGCGGTTGCCCTCCCTCCCTCCTCCTCCTCCGCCACCGCCGCCGGTCATCCCGCCGAACCATCTCCCCGCCGCGCCTCCCACTCCAGCCATGCCCAGCCCAAACCCTCCCCCTCCCGAGGTGCCGTTCGACGACGAAGCGGACGTCGCGGCCGTGTGTGCCGAGGTGGACGACGCGCCGTCGTCGCCGACCGACGAGGCGATCGACATCTCGGACTGGCGCCGGAGCTGGAGCGGCGAGGTCATGGCGTTGGCGGCGGCGTTGGCGTGCGACAGGTCGGCGTAGGCGAGTTTGTCTGTGTACCATGAGCCAGTAAATCAATCAGTCCTGTCCTCTCGAAGGCGAGTAGAAAGAGAAGAACGAGAAAAGAGTCCGCAGACGCACACTTGACCAACTCGTCCTCCAACTCCTCCCGCTCGAGCCGCGACGCGACGACCTGCTTGACGAGCTCGCAGTGCTCCTGGTTGACCTGCGCCAGGCTGGCCTCGAGCTGCCGCACCTGGAGCGACAGCTGCAGGTTCGCCTTGCGGAGCGAGTCGAGCTCGGCGGCGTGCGCCGTCTGCTGAGCGCAGAGGGCGGCCCACTCTTCCCCGAACTGGTCCTGCGGGTCGGTGGGCAAGACGGCGGCCAGTCAGGGAAGGGGAAGGGGAGGAGGAGGAGAGGGGATGAGACGGAGACGCACGAGCATGAGCGGCGTGATCCGGACCTGGAGCGCCTCGCGGACAAACTCGTTGACCTTGTACAGCGCGTCCGGGTTGCGCTCGAGCTCCTCCGGGTCGGGCTGCGAATTCGCCCACAACTTCTATCAGCCTGACTCTCTTTCAACGGGAAAGGGAAAGGGACGCAAGGAGGGACAGACGAAGAGAGGACGCACCGCATACCCCTCAAAGAGCCCGTTCTTGAGGAACTCGATCAGGTCCTCGAACTCGAGCTGGCACAGATGGTGCTCGTTGCGCTTGAGCAGCGCGACTGCGAACCGGAACACGGCCTCGACGCCCTCGGCGAAGACGAGGTCGAACACGGACGAGACGAGCTCGAGCGGGAAGCGGTAGCTGTGGGTGGGGTTTGGAGGGGAGGGAAGGGAACGTGCGAGGAGAGCGTCAGTGCTTCCGGTTCCGCAAGATCCTACGCAGTACTAGCCGAGCTGGCCAGAAAGGGTCGGGCGGGGGAAGGAAGGCACCAACGCACCCAAACAGCGTCAAGAACCACTGGCTCGCGTACATGCTGCTCTTGACGCCCTGGCGGAGCATGTGCAAGAAGACGCCGGGCAGGAGCTCCTCGACCAGGCGGTCAAACTGGAACAGGCGCAGCTGGAGGCCGGGCATGTTGGGCGTGTAGTGCGAGCGGAGGTCGTAGGCCTTCATCAGGCGCACGAGGACGCAGAAGGCTTCTTCGTCGGGCATCTGCGTGCAGGGGGCAGAGGTGGTCAGGGTTGGGAGATGGGAGGGAAGGGCGAGGGAGAGTAGGAGGAGAGGGAGGGAACGCACGTTAAGCAGCAGAGGCCCGACGATGAACTGCAGCCCCTGCGTGTAGCCGACCTCGTCGTCGTAAAGCGAGTACGCCTTGACGACGTTGAACCTGCACCGCGTTAGGGGTGTGCGTCAGCGCCGGACTGAAAACTCGACTTCACTTTCCCGGAGAAACGAAGGAAGTGAGAAAAAGGCCCTCGCGGTGACCGCAAACGCACAGATTCTCCTGCCCGACCCCGCCGGCTTCGGCAAAGTACTCGTGCTTGGGGAACGTCCTTGACAAGTCGCGCGCGATGCTCTTCTCGTGCGGCGACGCCTGCTTGAGCAGCTCCGAGTAGACAAACTCGAGGTTCGGGTCTTTGGCGGCGCTGTGCTCAGGCGAGAGAGCAGAAAGGGGAGAAGGTGGACGGGTTAAGAAAAAGCGGCGAGAGGAAAGGGAGGGGAGGAGAAGGACGCACGCCATGAGCTGCCAGGTCATGCCCCTCAGCGCGGGCGGGATGCCCTTCTGGATCGCGCGAGACAGCTCGCGAGCTGGCAAGGGACGAAACACTCGAGCGCTCGTCAGGACGCTCCATAGAGGAAGCGAGGAAAGGGAAAGCGAGAAGTCGACGCACGCTGCGTCCTCGCGACCTCCTCGTAGTCGTTCATGACCCGGCCCCAAAAGTCCCAGTCCGTCCCCTCCCCCTTCTCCACTCCTCGACCTCCCTCGGCGCCCTCCTGTCCCTTCCCCTCTCCCTCCGCTCCACCTTCCTTGCTCGCCTCCCTTCTCCTCACCGCCTCAAAGCTCGCCTGCAGCTCCCTCACGCCCGCCTTGCCGAACGCGCTCGGCGGGTTCGCGGGCGTGACCGGCCCGCCCAGGGACGAGAGGTTCGCCGAGGCGCGGTGCGAGAGGAAGCCGTCTGCGGCGTGCGGGGTTGCGATGCTCGCTTGGCGGTCGCGCGGCGGCGGTGGTGGCAGAGACGAGGGGTGATCGAGCCCGAGCGAGGAGGGGACGGCGTCGAGCGCTTCGTCCGCAAAGTCGTGCGCGTCCGGCTGCGCGTCTTCGCCCTCGTCCTCCCCCCCGGCATGCCCGTTTGAAGCAGGGAGCGCCGAGTCGCTCACGCTCTTCCTGTGCGCGCTCCTCCGTCTCCTCCGCTCCTCGTCCTCCTGCTGCTCCTGCCCCGTAACCGACACCTTCCCCCTTGGCGTCCCCGGTCCCTCCCCCTCTCCCTCCTCCTCATCCGCTCCATCATCGAGCCTGACGTCGATCAACCCCGCGCGCTCCCCAACCGGCGTCGCCAACGGGCTCCCCGCGAGCCCCATGCTCTGGCGCCACACCTGCTGCGTCAAGGAGGGGGACGCCTCGCGCCCGACGTTGGTCGGGTCGTGGTGCGCGGCGTGGTGGTGGTGCGAAAGGAGGGAGGAGCGCGGGCGCGAGGGTGAAGAAGTGGGCGAGCGGGTCGAGGAGGAGGTGGAGGAGGAGGGCGTTTCCGGCTCGGACGAGAGCGAGAACGGCCGCCGGGCGCCGTTCGAGGCGGACGAGGTCGACGCGTTCAAGGGCGCGACGTCGTCCGCCTCGTCGTCGTCGAGGGAGAGGGAGAGGCGGTTCGGGCGAGCGGCGACGGCGGCGGTGGCGGTGAGGCTCGCGAGGGACGAGGTTGAGACGGGGCGGGAGGACGACGCCGAAGGGAGGACGTCGCGCGGGACGGCGCCGGGGGCGAGGGAAGGGGTCTGGGTGCGCTTGAGGACGATCGGGGGGTCGGAGGTGTCGGTCGAGGTGGGCGGGGAGGACGAGGAGGGAGAAGGAGGGGAGGTGGACGAGGCGAGGGAAGAGGAAGAGAGCGAGGCGGTCAGGCCAGAAGGGTGGGTGGCGGCAGGCTGAGCTGCGTCGTCGGCTTCGTCCTGGGAGCCGTCTTGGTTGCCCTGACCCTCATCGTCTGCTCCCGCTGGCTCCCCCACATGGTCCGCTCGCTCATCCTCCTGTCCGTCGAGGTGGTCCCCATTGTCCGAGGGTGCCTTGCTGACGCTGGCACTGGTGGTAGCTCCTGCGTCTGCGTCCTCGAAGGTGTCCTGAGTCGAGGACGAGGTGGTCGAGAGGGCGGGCGAGGCGGGTCGAGCAGGCAAAGAGGCGTCCGTCTCGCTTGGCGGAGCGGGGGATGAGGGTCGAGAGGAAGGAGGGGACATGTCTGGGTGGGTTGAAGGGGCGACGGCGTCCAGCGCGGTCTGTAGGAAGAGGAAGAAGCGAGGGAAGCGGGGAGGAGGCGCGACGAGGGGTTGGAGCCCAAGTACGACAGGAGGGACAGGGAGGGGGTAGGGGCCGGAGAGGGGGTTGTAGGGCCCTGGACAGCGCGTCTGACCCGAGTAGACGCGGTTCCGAGCTGATCGAGCGCGGTGGAACCGGACCGACGCTCCTCTCTCTCCCTCGACCAGAACCAAGTCGAACTCGTCTCTCTTCTCTCGCTACTCTCTCGCTTTCTTACGCTAGACATGGATCCACTGCACCCACCACACCACCACCCTCCCACCCCGCAGCCCTCCCACCACCTCCCGCTCCCCGCCCTCTCCATCCCGCTCCCTTCCTCCTCATCTTCCCCCTTCCCTCCTCACTCGCAACTCGCACAGGGAGCACACACCGCCCCACTCCCAACCTACCACCCCTCGCCGCTCCTCCCTCCTCAGCCCCGCCCACGCTTGAAGCGCTCCCACCAGTCCTCGTCCTCGTCCCTCGCCGCCGACGACCAGCGCCTCCAGCACCTCGTCGCCTCCCCACCCGCGCCCTCGACCACCCACACCGCCGCCCTCCACCCCCGCGCCCGCTCGTCCTCCTCCAGCCTCGACCCCATCAAGGAGTGGCCCTCGGCAGAGGCTCGCGGCGCTCACTCGCCTGGCGGCGCACCACCACCAGCAGGACCAGGCTCAGGCGGGCTCGGGCTCGACGTCGGCGCTCCAGGACCGACCAGGGGAGCCAGTGACGACGATGTGGACGCGGACCGGCCGAGGGCGACGAAGCGCATGAGGCTCGCACCGGACCACGAGGCCCTCTCGCGCCTGTCGCTCTCCAGCCCGGCCGTCGGGCTTGCGCATGGCCAGCTCCCGACCCCGCCGCTGTGGCAGAGCCTCAACGGCGCGAGCGGAGTGCCGCCGCAGGTCGCGCCCCAGCCGCCCTCGTCCCCTCTTCCGCTCTCCCAGCAATCCCTCCTCCCCTCTGCCTTCCCCCCCTCCTCTTCTTCTTCTTCCGCACCCTTCGCCGCTCTCGCGCGCGGCTCCTCCCTCGAGCCTCCCTCCTCGCCCTCGTCCGCCTCCGTGTCCTTCTTCCCTCCCGTGCCCGCCGCGCCCCCTACCTCGCCCGTCAACGCCTCTGTCCGGCCGCTCTTCCCCCAAGGCAGCGGAGCAACGGGCGCAGGTAGCATCCCGACGAGCCAGCACCTCCCCGAGCGGCCGCTCTTCCCGTCGGCGTTCTTTGCCCCCTCCTTTCCCGCGGGCTCGCCGCCGGCGCTCACTTCGTCGTCCCTCTTCGGCCCGCCGCCGGGAGAGGAACAGACCCAGGCAGAGGAGGTCGACATGCGCCCGGCGGCGAGCCAGTGGGACATCGACAAGCACCGCGTGTACGTCGCCTCGCTCGAGGACGACGAGGACGACGAGAAGGAGAACGCGGGCGCGGCGATCAACCCTCTCGCGCTCGCCTCCTCCTCCACCTCCTCGGCCCCCCTCCCGCCCGCCGTCCTCTCCTCCCTCCGCTCCTCCGCTCCCTCATCCTCCGCCGCCGCCTCAAACGCCCAAGCCGGCTCCCTAATCCTGTACCGCCCCCCACCCGCCTTCCCCGGCGCGCTCGGCTCGTCGGCCTCCCCCTCGTCCCTCCCTGCTCGGCCGGAGGCAGAGGGCGCGCGCGAGAGGGCGAGGAGGGAGAGGACGGAAAGGGAGTTTGAGGAGTACAGGAGGGAGGCGGAGAGCGCAGAGAGGGCGCACGACGATGCGGAGGAGGAGGGGGAGGCCGAGGGGGACGAGGGGATGATGGACGTTGATGGGTGAGCGCTGGGCGCGCTTTCGAGGAGGAGGGAGACACCCAGCATACACGCCCTCTTCCCCCCTCCCCCTTCTCTCTGCATTCCCCCTGTCGTTCCTCGCTGTACCTAGTCTGATCTTGTCGTTCCGTAGTAGCGCTCCGTTGTCGCCTCTGTCGTTGTAGCTAGCAGTTCCTTTTCCTCCTTGCACCGTCGCCAACCAAGAGCAGTCCAGATTTGTCTCGTGATGCTCGGCGAAAGGCTCGAGCGGATCAGAGAGGTACGGTGGGAGTCTGGGAAGCTGCACCAGCCCGCCAGACGCCACTGCAGCGGGCGCTCCTCCGGACCTCGTCGCTGCCCAGCTCTTTCGTCCGCTTCTGCTCTCACACGTCGACAAGCTGCTGAGCGCGCGTGCTGCCTGCTCGAACCACACCTCTAGCACCCTGTCCAGCACCCTGCGCTCGTGCCCCAAGCCCGTTGTCGCCCACCTCGCCTCGCCGCGTCGTCCATCAACCGCGCCCACCCACCGCCCCTCCCGCCCTCTCAGGCGCGCCGGAGCAGCCCTCGGAGCACTCAGCAGCCCACGATGGACTTCCGCGCCCCGTCGTCGTCCGGCCCGCCCGCCCCGCCCGACCTCGCGACCTTCTCCCTCGGGCCGTCGCCTGCCCTCCCTCGTCCCTCTGCCTCCTCTCGGCACGCCCACACAGCAGGAGCACATGCGGGAGGAGCAGGTGGCCTGACGCCCGTCATCCCGATCGACCGCGACTGGCTCGAGGACGACCTGACCTCGCAGTCCCTGTTCGGGCTCACGCCGCGCCCGGGCGGCGGAGCCGCAAGACGCACAGGGAGCGAAGCCGAAGCGATCACTGCAGGGGCAGGAGGAGGGATGGGACGGAGGGGCAGCGATGGGCTTGGTGTGCTGGGCGGATTGGAGGCGCAGGGGAGGAGGGGGAGCGGGGTCAAGAGGGCCGTGGGGGAGGACTCGAGGCGATGTGCGTCTGCGTTTCTCCCTTTCTCCCTTTCTCCATGTGGTGCAGCCGGCGCGGAGACGGACTACAGCGACGAAAGAGAAGAGCCGCTGACCGCCGTCTCTTCCTCTTGTTTTCCCCTCCTCACACCTCCCTTCTGCCCCGTTCTCCCCCCCGCGCAGACGAGGACTTCCACACGATCGACTGGGTGTCGGACACGCTCCTCGAGCGCGCGCGCAGGCGGTACGAGGCCGCGACCGCAACGCGCACGCTCGGGCACACCATGCGAGCCGGGTTCTGGAGGGCCGTAGAGGGCGTGCAGAGCTGGGTTGTGGTCGCGCTGGTCGGTGCGTGCAGCTCCACCGTCTTCAGCTAAAGGGGAGAAGCGCGAAGGCTCCGGAGATGGGGGCTGACTTAGCGCTCTCCCCCACCCCTCTTCCCCCTTGATTTTCCGCTCCTTCTTCGCCTCAACCTCTCCCGCTCGAACGTCCTCCAGGCGCCACCATCGGCCTCAACGCGGCCGTCATGTCGATCCTGACCGCCTGGCTCGCCGACCTCAAGCTCGGGTACTGCGCGTCCGGCGGGTGGTGGCTCAACCGCCGGTTCTGCTGCTGGGAGATCGAGGAGGGCATGTGCGAGGACTGGGTCGAGTGGGGCGCAGGGTGGGCGGGCGTGCAGTGGGTGTTTTATGTCGGGTTTGCGGTAAGTCGCCATTGATATCCTTCCGCGCTCTTGTCGCATCCCCTCCTCGCCCTCCGGACGCGGAGAGGAGACGTAGTAGGCGGCTAGGCGCCCAAGGCTCGCCCGTCCTGACTCCTCCCCTTCACTCCCCTGCCCTCCGCTCCCCTCCTCACTCGCGAAACAGGCCCTCTTCGCCTTCCTCTGCGCGTTCCTCGTGCGCTCGTACGCGCCCATGGCCGCCGGCTCGGGCATCTCGGAGATCAAGTGCATCCTCGCCGGGTTCATCATCCACGGCTACTTGAGCTTCCGCACGCTTAGCATCAAGAGCTTGACGTTGGTGCGTTGCGCGCGTCCTCCTCTTCCTTCCCGTCTCGCTCTCTGGTGCCTGATCAGTGGAGTGAGTGGGGTTCAGGTGAATGGACGGGAGCTCACCACTTTCTCCTCCCGTTCCTCCCGTCCCGAAACAGCCCATCGCCATTGCCTCGGGCCTTTCGGTCGGCAAGGAAGGCCCGTCCGTCCACGTCGCGAGCGCTATCGGGCACGTTGTCGCGAGTCGCTTTGCGCGGTTCAAGCGCAGCCAAGGTGCGTCTTGCTTTGCCCTCCTATCTCCCTCCCCGTTCCGCCCAGGACAGGAGGAGATGCTTGATGAAGGTGGAGCTTAACTTACGGGAGGAGTTCTGCAGCCAAGATGCGAGAAATCGTCACCGCCGCGTCCGCCACGGGCGTCGCCGTCGCGTTCGGCTCCCCCATCGGCGGCGTGCTCTTCTCGCTCGAGGTACGTTCTCTGCCCTCCTTCTTCTCGCCTGTCTTCTCCCCGACTGAAGTTGCTGACGAGTGGAGGCTTCCGACGAGTACTGCAGGAGATGACGATCAACTGGCCGATCAAAACGATGTGGAGGAGCTTCTTCTGCGCGCTGGTCGCCAACGTCGTCCTCTCGGTACGTCCAGCGAAACGCCGAGCAATGCTTCTGCTCGTCGGCGAGCGAGACTCACCTGCCGTTCTCTTCTTCGCGTTGTGCAGGCCATGAACCCGTTCCGGACGGGCAAGATCGTGCTCTTCCAGGTCCGGTTTGACCGCGACTGGCACTTCTTCGAGCTCGGGTTCTTCATCCTCATCGGCATCTTCGGCGTAAGCCCGCCTGTTCCCTGCCCCCCTGCTTCCTTCGTCCAGGCTCTACCCGCTCACCTCGACCTCCCCTCACCTCCCTCACACAGGGCCTCTACGGCGCCTTCGTGATCAAGTACAACCTCCAAGTCGCGGCCTTCCGCCGCAAGCACCTCGGCAGCACGGCCGTCGCCGAGGCCGTCACGCTCGCGACCCTCACCGCCGCCGTCGCGTTCACGAACCGGTTCCTCCGCCTCGACATGAACGAGATGCTCGACGTGCTGTTTAGGGAGTGCGAGGGCGGAGGGGACTACGAGAACTTGTGCCAGTGAGTCGCTGCGTCGCTCTTCTTCCGCCGCTGCGTCTTTTTCTCGGAACGGAGTTTTGAGACCGGCCAGTACTCACATTTTCCCCCTTTCGTGCGCCTCTCGCAGAACCTGGGCCCAGTGGCGCATGGTCAACTCGCTCCTGCTCGCGACCGTGATCCGGACCTGCCTCGTCGTCATCTCGTACGGCTGCAAGGTGCCCGCCGGCATCTTTGTCCCCTCGATGGCCGTCGGCGCGACATTTGGACGCATGGTCGGGATCCTGGTCAAGGCGCTGTACCGGTACGTTGCGCTTCCCTTCGCTCGCGCGCCGGAGGGGAACGAAGCGGAGGGGCGTTTCCTCGACCTCCCAGGAGACGCTTCGTTTTCGCCGCCATCTTCTCACCGCGAGGGATACTGATGTGGCTCCTATGTAGCGCTCACCCGACATGGAGCATGTTCGCCGCCTGCGACCCGGACAAGCCGTGCATCACGCCCGGGACGTACGCCTTCCTCGGCGCTGCCGCCGGTCTTGCGTACGGCTTTTTCCTCCTCTTCCCCCCTCATTCTTCTCGCTGACCTTCCTCCGTGACGCCCGGTAGCGGCATCACCCGCATCACCGTCACCGTCGTGGTCATCATGTTCGAGCTCACCGGCGCGCTGACCTACATCCTCCCGACCATGGTCCGTCTCCTTTCTCTCCTCTTGCTCCCGTCCCTCCCGCGTCTCGCTGACGGATTTGTTCGAGTGAGCAGATCGTCGTCATGGTCACCAAAGCGGTCAGCGACCAGTTCGGCGGCGGCGGCATCGCGGACCAGATGATCCGCTTCAACGGCTACCCGCTCCTCGAGAATCACGACCACGCGTTTGGCGTTTCGGGTGCGTCGGCTGGTCTTGTTCCCGTGCCTTCTCTCGGCTCGTTCGAGTCCGATAGCTGATTGGTCGAACTGGCCCTGTGCGCAGTTTCGAAGGTTATGCGGCGCGAGATCGTCTTCCTCCCCTCCGTCGGGATGACGCTCGACGAGCTGCGTGCGCTCTCTCATTTACTTTCCCCTCACCATTCCTTCCGGGCTAATCGTACCTTTCCTTCCCGTAGAGCGACTTCTCGAGACGACCAAATACCAGGGCTTCCCCGTCGTCAAGAGCCGGAAAGACCTCACCCTCCTTGGCGACATCTCACGACGAGACCTCGTCGCCGCCATTGGTCCGTCCTCTCTCCCTCTTTTCCCTTCTTCCCCTTCCTTCTCCTCTGACCCTCCCGTCCTCCTACATCTCGCAGAAAAAGCTCAGCACTCGCACCTCATCGCGCCCGACGCGCCGTGCGTCTTCTGCCCGCAGGACGACCCGTCGACGCTCTTTGCTGCGGCGCAGGGTCTGGCAGCTGGCGCGGGAGGAGACGCGCCGCCGCAGGATCAGGGTGGGGACGAGTGGGATGGCGCCGAGGAGGGGATCGTGGACTTTACGTCGTTCGTCAATCAGGTGCGTTCGGGTCTCCTCCTCGCCCTCCAAGGTGCTGTTGGTGCCCGAACGAGGCATTGACGAAGGGGATCCCCTTTCCACAGACACCCCTCACCGTCTCGCCGAAGCAACCTCTCGAGTTCGTGATGCAGCTCTTCCGCCGCATGGGGTGCGTTCTTCTCCTGTCTTCCCTCACCTCTCAAAGAAAGGCAAGCTAACCCTTCCCTCTCTCGCAGACCCCGCGTGATCCTCGTCGAGCGCTTCGGCGCCCTTGTCGGCCTCGTCTCGGTCAAAGACTGCCTCAAGTACGAGCTCGCACACGAGCACCACGGGCACGGCGAGCCCTCGACCTCCGCTTCGCCTGACGAGCTCGAGGCGACGCTCGACGAGCTGCGCCTGTGGGGCAAGGACGTCCGCCGCTGGGTCGTCGAGAAGGTCACGGGAAGGAGCGCGCCACCCAGCCCGGAGACGGCGAGGATGGGCGGAGGGGCGTTCACCTCGAGCGCAGAGGAGGAGAGCAGCGGGCCGGAGACGCCCATGACCGGCGTCGGGGCGTACGGCGAGCGGGATCGGCGGCGATGAGGTGTCGTAGACGAGGCGTATGTAAGAGCGCGTTTCTCACTCGTTCAGTGAGTTTCTTTCGGGAGAAGAGTCCAAGGCCTCTACCAGGCGAAAAGACAGACCGTACGCGTTTCAGCGACAAGGGACCATGTCAACCTTGTATCGGAGGTGAGACGGAAGAATAGAGGCAGACAAAAGCCGTGAGAGGGGTGATATCGCGAGAAGGGGTATGAGGGAAGAAGGGGAATAGGCCACGCAGGGCAGAGAAGAAACGATGCGAGAAGAGAGACGCCGAGGGACACGAGATAACCGGAGATGCACGGGGGGAAGAGCAGATGGAACGCAAGTCTAGTCGAGGAGGGCCTCGTGGTCGAACTCTGCAGAATAGATGGAGGGGGAGTCAGTTTTTTCTCAGGCGAGAAAAGAGAAAGCGAACGCACCTCCGCTCTCCCAGAGGGTGTCGTCGTGGACCACCGTCTCGACCTCGCCGCCAAACAGCTCGATGCCGTCAACGCTCTCGATGTCGTACTCGAACGAGCGACGAGCCGAACGCGGCGAGCGGCGGACGAGGCGCTGCGAGGTCGACTTGAGGCAGGCGTTGGAGGAGGCGGTGTATCCCGAGTGGCAGCCTGAAACAACGAAAGTAAAACGGACGGCGGACCGGGTCACCATCTGGGAGGAAAGAAAAGAGCGACGAGAAAACGCACCCCACGAGCACTTCTTGCTCTGGCACTTGTAGTGGCTGTATGCCGGGATTGCGTAGCCCTGGGCGGTGCAGTCCGACGTCTGGCTGCAGGTCCCAGCTGTTGCAGATGCCTTCGCTGCCGACGTGGTGGTAGTCGACGAAGACGAGGAACCGCTCTTGACGCAGCCGGAGCCGTTCGAGACGTATCCGCTGTTGCAAGCTGCAGAGGATAGAGTGAACATCTAGTTATAGCGGGAAGGAGAAACTCAGGCTCACTCCAAGCGCACATGCCTCGAGCCTGTACGCAGCAAAGTCAGTAAGCACGGGTAAGGAAGGGCGCAAGGATACCGCACCTTGTTGCAGGCGTAGTGCGAGTTAGCCGGAATGCTGTAGCCAGCCGCACTGCACGTGCTGGTGACAGAGCAGGTGGGAGTTGCGACAGCGGCAGCGGACGTGGTGGTTCTGGCGGGCGTGGTCGTTGCGGCGCGGGTCGTGCTGGAAGCGGAGGAAGAGCCCGTCTTGACGCAGCCCGTGCCGTTCGAGACGTAGTCACTGTTGCAGGCTTGGAAGGCGGCAGGAAAAAGCGTCAGTCTCGGGAAAGAAGGGTAAGCCGGAAAAGAGCAGGATGACAAGAAACTCACTCCACGCGCACATCTTCCGAGCCTTTCCACGGACGATGAGTAGTCAGCAAAATAAGGGGGAGGAAGGGGAGAAGCAGACGCACCTTGTTGCAAGCGTAGTGCGAGTTGGCGGGAATCCAATAGCCGGCCGACGAGCAGTCCACTGTCGCCGAACACGTCGGCGTCGCGATGGGTGCGGCAGAAGTGGTGGTCTTGGCAGGAGTGGTCGTGGCGGGAGAAGTCGTCGTCGTCGAGCTCGTGGAGGAAGAAACGCCTTCTTTGCCGCAGGCCGAGCCGTTCGAGACGTAGCCGCTATTGCAGCCTGCGGGAGCAGGTGAGTCAGACCTGTAGACAGTGGAGCAGTGCAGAAGGAGATAGTGGTGGACGCTTACTCCACGAGCACATGCCCCGAGCCTGTAGAGGAAGCAGTCAGCCTAATTCAAGGACGAGCAGGAACGGGAAAGCGCACCTTGTTGCAAGCGTAGTGCGAGTTCTCGGGGATGCTATACCCGGCCGCGCTGCACGTGCTGGTGATAGAGCAGGTCGGCGTCGCAACCGGTGCAGCCGAGGTCGTCGTCGCGCTCGAGGTCTGCGCGGCACGAGAGGTGGTCGCGCTCGTCTGCGCCGTGGTCGTGGTCGAGGACGAAGCGGACGTCGTCTGGCTCGACGAGGAAGAATGGCCGAGAGCGGAAGCGGCTGAGGAAAGCATGGTCGAAGTGAGGCCAGTGGATTCGTAGATGGCCTGCGCGTCTCGCACTGAGTCAGTCCGGCTTCGTATGAAAGAAGGGAGGAACGAGGCATACAATGCCAGCGAGACCCTTCGACTTGGCGTATGCTGCCTTGGCCGCGAACGACTGGGCGTCGTCGTAGGTGATCCAGATCTTGTCCGTCGGCGAGAAGAGGAAAGGCGTCTCGGTGCACGAGTCGTAGTCTGCGCGAGAAGGAGGACGCCCAGTGAGCGAAAAGGGAGAGCAGTATCAAGGACAAGAAGAAACGACGAACAGCGAGTGTAGCCGCCGGCGCCTTTCGAGAGGTCGGCGCTCAGATACTGCTCGTCCAGGTCATCAGCGCTCTTCTCAAGGGAAGCAAGAAGAGGAAGGAAGCGCACGCCGGCGTCCACCAGCCCTTGCACACTCGTGCCGTCGTCCGTCACCTGCGCGCTCCCGAGCGCCTGGAACGCCGTCGTGCTCTTCCCGCCGTAGGTCGTCGTCGAGATGCTCGATGACGCGGTCGAGAAGCGGTGCGAGTAGGCGGGGACGCCCTGCCATCGGAGAAGAGGGGACAGGTTGGGAAGGTCAGCTCGAGTCCGGACAGGTGAAAGAAGGGGGAACGGACAAGGAGCATCTTGCACGCCGGGAAGCCCTGTTTAGCACGGAGAGTCAGGTCAGCTCGGAGAAGGAGAGAGAGAAAGAGAGGAAAGTTCGAACCGTAGAAAGCCACTGGCTGACAGTCGCCTCGACCGAGTTCGAGTTGGCGTTGCAGGTGTAGAGTGCTGCATTCGGGCCAGTGGTAGACGACCACGAGCCGTAGAAATCGTAGCTATTGAAGGGAGAAGAAGGTCAGGTCTCGAGAATCTGCAGGACAATGAGGCTGAGACGGGAAGAGAAGGAGGACAACGCACGCCATGAGCTCGATGTAGTCGAAGTACTGGGCGTAAGCGGACGTGTCGGAGAGGACGCTGCCGTCCGCGCCGTTGAACCCTCCCGCCGGGACCGCGGCCGTGATGAGCTTTTCCGTGCCAAGCGTCTGCCTCAGCACCTTGAGGAACGCGAGGTAGTGGGCCGCGTCGTCGCCGCTGACGATGTTGTTTCCGGCTCCCTGGCGGCCGACGAACTCCCAGTCGAGGTCGACGCCGCCGAAGCCGTAGGTGTCGAGCCACGTCTTGATCGTGTTGGCGAACGAGGTGCGAGAAGATGCGGTGGAGACCAGCGAGGAGAAGTAGACGCTGCCCGACCACCCGCCGATGGTGAGGAGGGGCTTCTTGCTGGCTGTGTGGAATAGTGCGTCACGTCATCGTTTGACGCTAGAAAGCGGGAAAGGACGAACCGGCAGTAGCGGCGGCGACGAACTGCTGCATGCCCGAGATGGTCGTGCCCGTCGCGAGCTCGATGCCGGTCGACGAAGTGAGGGTGCCTAAAAGGGAGCAGGGGAAGCGAAGGAAGGGGGTGCAGGGAAACGAAGGAGGAAAAAGAGGTCAGTCTGGGTCTTCGCGAAAGAGTCTGTTCCTCCGAGCCTAGCGCCGCAGGAGAAAAAGGCAAGAGTAGAAGACTAGACGCACAGAACCAGAACGCCAGGTCGACCGTCCCCCAGTCGACACCGCTCACGGCGTTCGACGTCCACCCGGGCACGTACTCGGCGATGATCTGCCCGCCGCTGCTCAGGCTCGGGCACGTCGTCGTCGTCGTCGCCCTCTTCTTCTTAAGCGCCGTGCCGTTGCGCGCGAACGAGGTGTGCGCGTGGTACTCGAGCGGCTCGAAGGCGTGTGCGGAGGGGGAAGAAGGCGAGGAGGAGGAGCGACGGGCGAGGGCGGTGCCGTTGCGAGCAAAGGACGTGTGCGCGTGGTACTCGAGGACGTCGCGCTTGACATCGGAGGCGGTCGAAGCGGCGACGATGGAGGACGAGGAAGACGATCCGAGCCCGAGAAGGGCGAGCGCTGCGAACGAGAGGCTGGCGGTGCGCATGCTGCTTGCCGGTGCGGTCCAATTGACGAGCGAGGTGCGTTAGGTGGGCGCTAAGCAAGGTTGGTGAGAGGAGGGCGAGGGCTCGAGCGGAGCCAGATGGGCGGGACGAGGAGGAGGAAGTGGGAGAAGAAGAGCGAGCGACGCGGGTGGGAAGGCGCGGAGGGCGCGCAAAGCTGGATCGAGGGCGGAAAGGGTGAAGAAGGAGGAAGAGAGCGGGATCAAGGCCTCAAAGGAGGACAAGGCCCGCTTCGATCAAGGAGTGCACGAACCTCCTCAGCCTCGCGGTGCCGTCGAGCCGTTGTCCTCTAGCTTCAGACCCTCCTGCACAAGTGCACAAGGGGAAGAGTGCTCGTAGGCGCTCGTGGTGCCACCGAGATCGAGAGCAGCGTGGGAGACCAGGACGAAGACGAAGAAAAAGGCGACCAAGAGGTCCTTGTCCTCAATGGCCTCGCGCCAGATGCTGCGCTCGCCCAGCCTGCGCAACGGAGACACAACGAGAAGAAAGCTACAATGCACGCACAAGAAAACAGAGGGACGGCGGTTGGTGTTGTTGGGTCATCGAGAAAAGAGGTATAAGGCAGGGAGAAGGAGGTGTCTACTGGGTGGAGACGGCACCGTCCGGCTCGACGTACTTGACGGCGGGGTGCTGCGAGTTAGACTGCCTCCGTCAGCATCCTTTTCTACAGAGGAACTGGCGAGAAGGGGAGGAAGAGAAGAAGAGCAGCGCACCTGCTCGATCTGCGCCTTGACGTCCTCAGGGAACGATCCGGCGAAACCCTTCATGACCTTGGAGTCGTAGCGGTGCTTGATGCTGTACGCGCGGCGATGAAGACGGGGAGCGGGACGACGAGGCGAGGCCGAGGTTGGGTGAGCAGGTGGGGGACGGGGAGGACACGAGAGAGCGTCAGCGAGTGCGCTGGTGTGTGTGCAGCACTACCTTGCACGAGGTAGACCAAAAGGCCCCTCAGCTGGGCTGGCTGGGGCGTGCGAGTCGCGTGCGCCGGCGAGGTGGGGCAGGAGGACGAGGGAGGAGAGCGGCGCACCTGCCGCCCTTGGACTCAACGAGGGACGAGAGCTCGTCCTGGACAGAGACGTCGCAGTCGGTCGTGAGTGCAACGATGTAGGCGTTCGACATGGGTGAAGTGGGAGGAGGAAGAGAGGGGAGAGTCGTCAGCGAAGAGGGAGTGCTCGCTTTCGGTGAATCGGCGGACGAGGACACTGCAGCTATGGAAGTCTTACATGAGTCTTGAAGGCAGTCCTGGATGCAGAGAGAGCCTGGGAGACGAGAGAGAAGAAGCAGCTTGAGGAAAATGAGCGACGCCCAACACCGCCTTGTGCTGGGGTATGAAGGCCCGGAAGTGCTGTACGAGATCTTTGCAGGACGTCTCGAATACCGGTGAGCACGAACGAGGGCGCTGTTCGGTTAGGGCAGTTTGGGTTCGTTCGTCTCCACCTGCGAGGCTGCCTCGCTTCTTCCGCCGCCCTCCGCTCGTCGCGCTCCTCCTGAAGAGATCCCGCATTCCGACTGCGGCCTGTGCGGCCCCCTCGACCTTCCCGTACGCCATGTCGACGCCCCTGGTGGTCGGTGGCGCGCTCGCAGTGGGATCCGCCGCGAGGTGGTCGTCGTCCGTCTCGCGACTGGCGCACGACTACTGGACGGGCGCACTCGCGCTCGTTGGCCTCGTCCTGCTTGGTGCGTCCCCTTTCCCGCTCGGCAGGAGGTTGTGGTGAGGCAGTCGAGGCGGACTCGAGGGGTGGCCGGAGGAGGTGGGAAAACCTCGTTGGCTGGGACTGGCCAACGACGGACACTGGCAGGCCATACACCCGCCCACGAGATGCAGAGCAGGGTCTACCTCACCCTGCACCAGTCGCACTTCACCCCGCGCTCGACTGCAACCACCCCTTGCTCCTCCTGACTGTTTGCGCTAACTCTCGATCACTTCCCTCGCTTCCTTCCCTTCTTCCTCCCTTCATTACCCACAGCCTACGTCACAAATCCCGGCCCTACATCCTTCAGGACTCACCTCACGTCCCAGTCCTTCCACACCCACCTCCGTCGCCTCTCTTCCAGCCCGTCCTCGGCTTCGCGCAACTCGCAACAGGCTGGGTCGGCTGCACCTCCCGCTGCGACCGGCAAGGATGGCTCGACGGCACCAGCAACGACGTCGACGGCGGCCAACGGCAAGCGCAAGGCCTCGGGCTCGTCCTCGGCCGCGTCGAAACAGCCTATCCCGTCGTCGTCTACTTCCTCCGCCCGGCACATCCTCTCGTTCTCGAACCGCATCAGCCTCTCGATCAAGACCCCGCTGTACAAGTTCACCTCGTACTACCTCTTCTCGACCGTCTACGTCCCGCCCGCTCGTCCCGCCGCCGCAACCGCTGCGCAGAGCGGCGCGACCAAGAAGCAGCAGCAGCAGCTCAAGAAGCACCCCGAGCTCGGTGCGCTCCTCGGCCTCGGCGGCGAGCTCTGGCTCGGCGTCTTTGGCAAGTGGTACGCGCTCAAGCTCTGGGACAATGAGGCGCAGGAGGAGGAGGAGCGACGGGGACGGCTTGAGAAGAGCGTGAAGGAGATGGTTGTTGAGGACGACGAGCGCGGTGCGTTACTCTTCTCAGCTCTGTGGTGTCGTGTCGGCTCATTCGTTTCCTGCAGACGGCGACTACCCGAACTATTCGACCGCGCCCTCGACTGCCACTGCCTCCGGTTCTTCCACCCCTGCCCACGCTCTCCCCGCCTCTTCCCTCGACCGCTCTTCGTCCATCTCTTCTCAGCACGACTCGTCCGTTCCTCCCCTGTCACCTACGTCCAAGACCTCCCCCGCCGCCGCCCGTCTCGCCAAGCGCGTCTTCCGCGCTGGCCAGCGCCGCTCCTCTCCGACCAGCCTTACCCGCCTCAAGACCAAGGCGGAGCACGCCGCGCGCGAAGCCGCCGAGGCGGAGAAGCAGGCGCAGGACGAGGCGGCGCTCAACGCCGCCGAGTCTGCTGTTCTCGCCGCCGGCGGAACAGGCGCAGCAGGCACGGGCGAAGGAGGCGCAGGCAAAGCGGGCGTAACGGACCCGATACTGCTCGAGCTGCAGGCGCAGCTCGACGAGTTGCGGGCGACGGCGGCGGACAGCGAGAAGCGGCTGCAGGACGAGCTCGAGGTCTTGCGGGGCAAGAAGCGCGACGAGGACACGTTCCGCGCCGAGCTCAAGGCGAAGACCAAGACGCTCGAAGAGGCGAAGCGCCTCGCCGAGGCGTCGCGGACCGAGGCCGAGAAGGAGCTCAACGAGCGCAAGACGGTCGTGCGCGAGGTGCAGGCACGGGTTGACAAGCTGCGCGACGAGATCCGCGCGCTCGAGCGCAAGGGGCTCGAGGTCGTCGAGCGCAAGGAGAAGAAGAAGCGCGACCGGCGGGAGAGGGAGAAGAAGCTCCGCGAGGACGTTGCTAAGAAGCGCGACGAGCTCAAGGAGAAGGAGAAGGGGCTCGACGACGTCCGCGTCAAGGTCGGCGAGATGGAGCGAAAGCTCGACGTCCGCCGTGCGCTTCTCGCCTCGCGCCGGGCGGAACTCGCCCAGATCGCCGCGAACGGTGGCGTCCGCCCCACCGGCCCTCCTCCTCCTCCTCAGCCTCAGCAACAACCGCCCTCGAACACTTCTTCCTCGGTCCCCGCTTCCGCCAACACGGCCAGCGGCTTGTACAGCATCCCTCCTCCCCCTTCTCATCCCGCCACTGCGACCCTCGGCGGCGTTGGCGCGATCGCGAACGCGTTCGCCGTCCCGTTCGGCCAAGGCGCCTACGGTCGCCGCAACTACCCTTACGTCCACCCGCTCTCGGCCAACAACTCGCGCCCGACCTCGATCCGCTCGGGCCACTTCGACCCCCTCACGGGCGCGTTCCAGTCCGCGCCTTCAAGCCCGACGCTCTCGCACCCCGTCTCGCCGCATGACGATGCCCACGCGAGTGCTGCCGGCGCCGCGCCGTACATCAACAACGATGCCGCGTCCGGCTGGCCGTCCTCGTTTGCCTCGGTTCCTGCCGGCAATGCTACCTCGGCCCAGCAGCAGCACTCGAGCTTCCTCGAGCACCGCCTGCAGCACCGCGCCGCGCATCCGCAGGACGGCAGCCACGGCCTCCCGTCGCACTTCCTCCCCTTCGACTTTGACAACCTCGCCTCGTCCTCGTCCGGCGCCGACAGCGCGTCTCCGCCGCTCCGCTCTAAACGCGCCGGCTCCCTCTCCGCCGGCGACGACCCGTCCCCGGGCGGTGCCGGCACCAAGCCGCGCGGCCCGCTTGCCCTCCCGCTCCAGTACCTCGACTCGTCCGGCCTGCTCGCGACCTCGTCGACGGCCGGGCTCGCCGGCATCGACTCGCCCGGGCTCGACTCGGGCCCGCTGTCGCCGATGACGCCGCACCAGGCGAGCCTGATCCCGAGCCAGCTGTTCCACATGCTCGACGAGGACGAGGACGACGTCGAGGGTCTGTATGCCATGCCCGACTCGCCGACGCTCCGCGGCGCGGTCGACTGGCGCGGGCTGGGGCTCGATGTGGATGACCTCGGCGTCGGGAGCAGGAGGGGCAGCGGCGAGAGTGGGGAGGGGAAGAGCGCGACCTTGCCGCCGCCGATCTCGGCCAGCCAGCAGCCATTGGCGCAGCGGGTCGAGGAGTCGGTTGAGGAGCAGCAGGTTGAGGAGGTGACGCAGGTCGCGGAGGAGGACAAGGAGATGGACGAGGTCAAGCACGACTCGCCCGTCGTTGTCTCGCCCCGCGCCGAGGGCTTCTCCCTCGCTCCCGGCGGCGCCTCAGCGACCTCTTCGCCGGTCGGTCCTCGTCCGGCGTCGCCCTTCTCGCCGTGGGACGCCTCGACCACCTCTCTCCCTTCTTCCACCTCCGGCACCGTCGCGCTCGACCTGCCCACGTCCGGCGGCGCGATCCTCCACCGCCTCTCGCCGTCGCAGGACCTCGACGACGACCTCCCTCGCGCCGGTCTGTCCCTCAACCCCGACGCCAAGGCCTTCGCTTTCCCGTTCGTCCCAGCCGGGATTGCCCAGACGCACGCGCGCACGTCCTCCGTTCCGAGCCCGCCGACCATTCCCGCCGTCGCTGTTGGGGCTATCGGCTCCGGCCCTTCCGCTCGCGGTGCCAGGGCGGCGACAACCTCGACCCTCCCGTCGCCGACCACGCTTGCCCCGCCCGTCCCCGGCTCTTCGTCCTCGACCTCGCCATCCACCTACTCGGCCGACCCGCCCGCCAAGTCGCGCATGGAGTTTGCCAACCGCACGCTCGACCAGCCGCTCAGCTCGGCGCGCCTCTCGCCCGGGCTCGACTGGCTCGGCACCGCCGCGTCGTCGTCCGGCTCGAGCCCCAAGGTCGCCGCCGCCGCCGTCGCGCCGATCGGGACCGTCCCGTCGCGCTCGTCGACGCCCGTCCCCGCGGCGAGAGAGGCGACGGCGGGCGGCTTCAACCCGTTCAATCCGTTCGACAACGAGGATGAGCTGCTCGGCCCGCTTAAGAAGTAGGGAGGTTGGCGTTTCTTGCCGCCTCTTCCCTCTCTGCGTGCGGTACAGTAGGAAGGGATGAAGGATGGCGTCGTGGGTGTGAGGGTATTGAGCTGTAGAAGCGTGGTCGCGAAGCTGTGCTGCCTCGTGCGAATTCTGGGTCGCTCCCCTTTTCCTCCTCACTCTCGCGTCAGTCCTTTCGAGCCCCCTCTCTGAAGGCAATCTGAGCGCTGAGCGCTGAGAGCTGCAAGCATAGCGCGCTTTCTGGATCCACTGAGAACGCTGGAATTGGCAGAAGAAGAAAACGAAGAAAGACCACGACACCTACAGAACCGCCTACTCACCGCTAGCCCTGCTTCCACGTCCGCCTCGACTGCGCTCAAGTCGACCCACTCGACCTCGTGCCCTTTCGATCGCCGCGCGGCCACCTTTCCTCGGGCCGCCAGAACACCTGCACTCCCTTTTGAGCCGCCTTCTCCTCAAGCGCCTCCATTGCTGGCTCGGTATTGCGCGCCGCCCCTTCGGAGACGCCCTTGAGCACGACCTGGCGCAGGCACGGGCACCGTTCGCACGGCGGGAGAACGAGGTGGGCTTTCCTGAACTGGAACAGGCGGGCGTTGAGCTCGAGGTGGCGAAGAGAGGACGGGAGAGGCGTGAGGAAAGACTCGAGGTTGGCGTTGGGATAGTAGGTGAAGATGCCCACAGCAGGACAGAGCTCGAGGGAAAGAAGGTTTGGAAGGGAAGAGATCGAATGCGAAGAGAGGGTGGACGCGAGGGTGACGAGGGTGCGGGAGCATCTGAAGATGAGGGTGAGGTGATTGAGGCTTGAGAGACGGGACAGGTCCAACATCGAGGCTGGAGAGGTCTGAAAGGTTGGGATGTGAAGATCGGAAATGGTGCTGGTCGAGGAGGCGGTGATCCACTCGAGGTACTCAACGCCGACCTCGCCCCTGAAGGTGAGGGAGCGGAGGCGGAAGGTGGGCGGAGTAAGTCGGAGGCGCTGGAAGTGGGGTTCAGGAGCGTGAAGGCTGGTTTGAGTGTAGGAAGAAAGGGCCGAAAGGGTGGAGAGGAGGTGCTGAACCGGCTCGGGGCAGCCGCCGCGCACTGTGAGCGTCGTTAGCCGCTCCCCGAG
>JAQJIZ010000122.1:0-45413 GCA_029873605.1 Rhodosporidiobolus sp. SP3-3/4 | reverse complement strand
GGCTCTTCCTCATCCAGTCTCTCGTCCTCGCTCGCAGGTGCGTAGAAGGCGCATCGTAGACTTCTCTAGACTGCATTCTCATCCAGTCTCTCGTCCTCGCTCGCAGCTCTCCCTTCCCTTGCCGCTCGCTCACCCTCGACCAAGCGTACCGCTTGTACAGAGGGCCTGGTATTAAACACTTCTTCACCTCTCTTATTCTTCCTGCCTTCCTACCTTCCTGTCTGATTGCTGTGCCGCGTTTACGGCTGTGTACGCAGCAGTCACCATTCTTGTAAAACCCTTTCCAGTCTGCCTTTGCTTCCCTCTCTTCCGGCTTTTCTCCCTCGGTTCCCCTTCTTTCTCGGAGTTTGCACCGCCGCGCAGTCGGCATTCCCCCCTCATTGCCAATACTGTACCATCTCGAGTCAAAGGCTGGCTTTCTCTGAAGTTTCACTGCACAACATGTCTGTCCATGTGGTAGACCAAAACAAGCTCGAGGGAGAAGAAGACAAGGGCAAAGTGCTGGGACGAGGTCCTCATCCACGACTTCCCCCGAGCGCTAAGTCCTTTTCCTTCTCTCTCCCTCCCTTCTTTTCCTTTCCTGTCTGTCACTTGTTCACCTTTCCTTCCGTGCTCCCTGCAGACGGTCCCCTCGTCGGAGATGATGAGACATGGTTGAGTGATCGGTTCAAGCTGCAGGTCGAAGGAGCGGAGGGCAGGCCTAGACTCTTCTTCTTTTTCTCCACCGTTACTTCCCCATCTGCAAATCCAACGCTCGTATCTCTGTTTACAGCTTCGTAACGGGAGCTAGAGTACGAGTCCGCAGTCCTCCGCCGTTGCCGCCGTCTCGCTCCTTGCTTGAGGCTGCTGGCTCCTGCACTTGCCAAAGGCAATACGGATGCCCCCTGCCCAGCACTTCATTGAGTCTTCTCCTCCTCGTCCTCCCAGACTCACTCTTCATTCACTGTCTTCAAGGGCAGATTGGTGGTACCTACAGGTGTATTGTGCAAAACTGGTATAGAGACAGGGAGGAGAGGTGGTGAGTCACAATGTAGAGCATCTTGAATCCCTCGGGCACGAAGCGAGAGCAGCGTGAGCTTCTTCTGCTTGTCCTCCTCCCTGGCTCCAAGCTTGCTAGCACTGCTTCTCACAAGCAGGTTCTTCTTGGGAGTACCCACTGTCTCTGTCTTTGCCTCAAGACAGCAAGCGCAAGAGCAAGAAAGCATCAAGTGGCAACCTGTGCGGGAGGAGAGTTAGCTCGTCCAAGGAGAGCTTGAGAGTGACGAAGTAGCTCTTCTCCAATCCCATTATTGGTGCCATTTCAACTTACACGTGAATCAAAGCAGAGGCTGGCTCGAGCGCTCTGAGGACTACGCAAGGTGGTGTTCACACATGAATACCAAGAGTCAAAAATGCCAGCAGTATAAGCATGAAGCGATAACCGACTACGCCACAGGTGACTTAGGTCTCCACACTGTTCTGCTACTTCCCTACATAAGCTGCAGGCGGAGCTGGTACCGGCATGCTGCATGATTGTTACCAGGCAATCATCTGCTCAGACGCATTTGCACGCTCTCGCACCCTCCGCTGGCATGTCTTTGTTTGTCTACTGCATTGGAGCAGAGTCACCAGCGATTGGCTCACCGTGAACATGCGTTGTGCACGAGGTGAGGGAGAACCGGGCAGATGCAGTGTAAGAAAAGCAAAAGTAGATGAGAAGAAGCACAGCAGGGTGCTCATGCCCCACTGTTCCACAAGCCAGAGCTGCAAAGACATGACCTTTTCTGCATCGATGAGAGGTAGACGAGAGAAGAGGGAGACAATGCACCTCAAGCAGGAACATCGGGGCCGGTCGCCTCGAGAGCGAGCATGAAGGTCCGGAAGCAGACAGCGCGGCGTCCTTGATGCACCTGGACTGCTTCAAGCGCGGACCAGCCAGCCCGAACCGCCGTATCGAGCGAGGGAAGGCAGAACGGAGGTGGGGAGAGGCAGGTGAGGCCGAAGGAACCACGTTACGGGGCAAGCGGCGCTTGCGCAGACAGGCCCGGAGAGTGCTCAGGTGCTCGCACCAAGCAGGAATCAGAAGGACAAGCAGTGTAGCGATGGGGAGAGCGGGAGAGAAGAGGGACTTGGGATTTCGACGCGTTGTATTGCCAGGGTAATCTCGGCCCTTGCCGCAGTTGTATTCTCCCCTCTTTCCCTCTCCCACACTCTCGCTTGCTCGCACTCGATTCCAAGATGGTCGCTGGCCCTCACCGGTCGCGCCTGGCAACCCGGAGCGATGCTGATCCGCCGCCCTCGCTCGCCCGACTGGTGGACGAGGCCCGCCGACTCGCGCCCCGCCAGCGCAACCCCGACGACGGTGCGTCCGTCTCGCATGCTCTAGTACCGCTCTTGATGAGGCTGACGAGCTCTCGACAGAGATGTCCGCCGCCAACTTCTTCATTCCCTCCTTGCCCGGCCAGCCGTCGACGTCGAGCGTGACCATGTACGGCGGCCATGTCCCGGTCGTGATCGCGCGCAAGGGTGTCCTGGACTACGATTCGGACTCGCACTTGTTCTTCTTCATGGTCCGCAACCGCCACATTGCCGACACAGAGAGGACACTGCTCTGGTGCGCTCTGTTCCCCTTTCCCCCACCTCGGCTTTCGAGGCTCGCACGCCGCCTCAAGCCACTCTGCAGCTGGTCTGCGTCGAAGGCTGACCGCTGCACATCTTCGGCAGGTTCAATGGCGGCCCCGGGTGCTCGAGCTTCGACGGCGGACTGATGGAGATTGGGCCGTTCAAGCTCGTGCCCAACGGCGGCGGCGAGCTCGTCGAGGCCGAGGGCGCATGGAACGAATACGCCAACGTCATCTTCAGTACGTTCTGTAGCCCCTACCGGGAAGAGCGCTTCGCGCGGATGAAGGAGATGCAGAAACGCTGACCTCCAATCGCCTCTCCCGCACACTTTTCCAGTCGACCAGCCCGTCGGGACCGGCTACTCGTACATGGCGACGAACGCCTACGTGCACGACCTTCCCGAGGTGAGCACGCCTGCCGAGAGCCCTCGAACTGGCGGCCCTCACTCACCCAATGCACCCGGCAGGCCGCAGGTCACGTCGTCGACTTTCTCGCCAAGTTCTACCAGGTCTTCCCCGAATTCGTCAACCACGATGTACGTGCTACCTCTCGCCGAGCCCTGTCCACCCGGACTGACCCATAGCGTTGTTCTACCCGCCTTCTCGCCGCGCCTTCGGCACCTCCTCTTCCTCCCGCAGACGTACATTGCCGGCGAGTCGTACGCTGGCCAGTACATCCCCTACATCGCCTCCGCCATCCTCGCTTCGAACCGCCTGGCGACCAAGCTCAAGGGCCTCCTCATCGGGAACGGCTGGATCGACCCGTACAACCAGTACCCCGCCTACCTCGACTTTGCGCTGCAAGCCGGCGTGATCAAGAAGGGGTCGGACGCCGAGGGTCGCGTACGAAAAACGGTGGCGGAGTGCTTGGCGGTGCTGGAGAAGAAAGGGGGCGCGAAGGGAACGAGGATTCACGAGGGGGTGTGCGAGCGCATCCTGGGCGCCGTCACAGACTCGACGATCCAGTCGTACGTTCTTGACCCAAGCCTTCGCTACTCTTCGACCGCCTTTCATCATCAAACCACGCGGTGCACCCCGCTCCGCAACTCACGGCGACGTAGCCCTGACCGCCTCTACTCCCCGCAGCGTCAACGGCCAGAATATGTGCGTGAACAACTACGACGTCCGCCTGACGGACACACATCCCGCTTGCGGCATGAACTGGCCGCCCGACCTTGCCGACATCGCGCCGTATCTTTCTGTGCGGCCATTCTGCTTCTCCCCTCCTACAGCTGCGCTAACGCAAATCTGTCGACGGCTTGCCTTGCTGACAGCGCGACGACGTTAAGACCGCCTTCCACGCCGCTCGGCACGTCGCGCCTTGGCAGGAGTGCAACGGCCAGGTCGGCGCCCAGTTCTACACGCCCATGTCGCAACCCAGCGTCACCCTTCTCCCGACATTGTTGGAGCAAGTTCCGATCCTCATGTTCGCCGGAGCTGAGGACTTGATCTGCGTGCGTTCTTGCTCTTCTCTTTCCGTCAACGACCCGAAACTGACAGTCCGTCCGCAAACACCCCCACTTGCCGTACTCGAACACGATTCTCTCGCCGATTCGCAGAACCACGTCGGCATCGAGCGCATGATTGAGAAGCTGGACTGGAGCGGGTCTGTTGGGTTCGGGGTGCGCTGGGTTCCTTCCCCCCCCCCCCCCCTTCCCCCCCTTTCCAGCCTCACTCACACTCTTTCGTCGCAGAACGCCACACAAGAGACCTGGGTCGTCAACGGCAAGGTTGCTGGGACATGGACGACGGCACGCAACCTGACCTACGTCAAGGTGAACGAGGCGAGCCACATGGTAAGCAGGGCGCTCTCCCGTTCCATACGAAGGGCTAGAGGGGTCACTAACTCGCTCGTCTTCAAGGTCCCGTACGACCAACCGCTAGCCGCCCACGACATGTTCCTCCGCTTCATCGGCGTATCGCTCCTCTCGGCCGCAGGACCAGCAGCTCAAGTTCCGTCGCGCGTCGGTAGCGAGCAAGAAGCAGTACTGGGGACGACACATCCGAACGGCACCGCGCTGGACCAGTCTGCGGCGGGCGGATCCGGCTCGAAGCAACTCGACGCCGCCGCAGGACAAGTCGAAGGACTTCCGAATCTCGATGCCTCGTCGGGCAAGACCGCCCTCAGCGGCGACGGCGTTCTCGAAGGCCTCGTCCAGGCGAGCTCGGCGCTCGTCCTCGTGGCGCTCATGGTCGCCGCGTTCGCCGCCTTTCTTTGGTTCCGCCGAAGAACGCAGCGACTCTCTCGCAGCGGCGAGGGCTGGGGCTCGCTTGGCGGCGGTGGCGTGCTCAAGACCCACCACGAGCGGGTCCGCAGCCTCGGGCGCGGGGGCGGCGACGGTCTGGCCGGGGCAGAGGACAGCGAGGAGCTGGAGGGGGCGGGCGGGCACGAGCTGGACGAGCTGATGGCGTCTCGGGGCGCAGGACGCGGTACGGGCTACCGAGACGACCAGGAGGACGGCCCGGCAGGCTCGCGCCGGCGGGACGAGGAGGAAGAGGTGTTTGGGCTCGGCGAGGACGACGAGGAGGACGAGCCGAAGAAACGCTTGGACTAGGGGTTCTCCGCTTTCTCAGTAGCTTACCGTTGTGTCCCTGTTGTGTCACCCATGGAGTGTGCCATTCGATCCCGTGCCGTCCGAGGCTTCGAGAGGTCGACCTTGCCGTCGCAGCGAGCTCCGACCCGTGCTCACCCCGCTCTCTCGCTGCCCGCTAGCTCCCACTGCTTCGCGCGCCTCAAAACGATGCCTGGTCGCAAGGCAGCTCCAGCACCGGCAGCCTCGTCGCCGCGCAAGTCCCCCCGAGGCAAGGGCAAGGAGCGCGTCGCCACCTCCCCCTCCACCGCCTCCGACTCTCCTCTCCCGAAGCGCGTCAAGCCCGATGTCGAGCCCGTAGCGGAGCTCAGTGCTGCCTCGGACGACAACGAGATGCTCACTCTCGCTCAGCGCATCGCCGACAACGCCCACCTCCTCGTCCGCGGGCGAGGTAGCGACGACCTGGCGGAGCAGGCCAAGGCGGTGCTCAAGCGCAGCTTCGACGACGGTGAGTGTTCCGTGCTCTCGTGGGACAGCTGCACAGGTCGACATGTGCGCAGTGGGTCTGACTATGACTTCGTTCGGCTCGTGCAGCTCTTCAATCCGAAACCCTCTCCTTCCCCCACCTCTCCTCCCTCCTCGCCTCTCTCTCGCCTTCCGCCGCACCTTCCACTCGCTCGGCGGCAGCTGGCGCGAGCGCCCGCGCCCCCGCCGACGGCGAGGCATTCGTCCTCGAGCAGACTCCCATCGCGGAGCTCACCACGAGCGGGATGGACCCCGACATGATCTGGGAGCAGATGGAGCTGCGTGGGCGCACGGTGAACGGGTTGATGGAGGAGATGTTTGGCCAGACCGAAGAGGATGAGGAGGGTGGGTTTGACGAGGACGCATTCGACGACGAGGGCGAGGACGACCAGATGGACGGCCTGAGCGAGGACGAGGAGCCGAGCGACGCTGAGGGGGATGTCTCCGAGGAGAGCGGTGAGGATTTGGCGGACGTCACGCCGGCGCAGGCGGCTTACTATCGCCGACTGGGCGAGGGCAAGGAGGAAGGTCTCGACAGCGACGATTCCGCCTTTCTCGACATGCCGGACGCCGAGCTGGGCGAAGACGACGAGGCTGAGGCGGCCTCCACCGGAGAGGACGCTCTGGCGGACCCGAATCGGGACCTCACCTTGGACAACTTTGACGGCGCGCAGAAGCGCGGCGCCCGGCCTCGTCGGTACGCTTATAGGCCTCTTCTATGCTCATCTCTCCGACTGACCCTTCCTCCCATCAGTGCACCTTCCACACCCTCCGCAGTCGACGACACCTTCTTCTCCCTGCACGACTTCCACGTCGATGCCGACGAAGGCGAGTACGAGATGGAGCGCATGCTCAAGGGCGAGTCGCTCGGCGATTCCGACGACGAGGGCGGCGAGGACGGCATCGATCTGTTTGCGCCCGTTGGCGGGGCGGGAGACGGGAGCGATGCCGAGGAGGACGAGGAGGAAGAGGGCGACCTCGATGCGGCCGGTGCGTATCTCGGCTTACACCCTTTTATCACTACGCTTGCTCACTCATACACCTGCAGGCGTCATGTACAAGGACTTCTTCGACCCGCCTTCGCGACCTTTCAAGCCGAAGAAGGCAGCTCCGAAGCCCTCCGCTCCCGCGGCACCCAGCGGCGAGAAGGCGAAGCGCGGCGTTCGCTTCTCCGAGTCTGTGCGGGTCAAGGAGATTCCGCATCGCTTGGCGGGCAAGCGTGCCGCGTCCGCCGAGGAAGAGGATGCCGACGACCTCGACGTTCTCGGCGCTGACTTGGACGATTTTGCGGAGGGCGACGAGCGCGATGTCGACGAGAGCGAGGACGAAGGCATGGATGTGGACGGCGAGGACGGAGCCGAAGATATTGCGGCGCTCCTGGACGACGGTGAAGGCGAGGACGATGCCAATCTCGACGACGAAGGCGACGAGGAGGACGACCTCGAGGAAGGCCAGGAGACGATTGATCGCTTCAAGAACAGCTTGTTTGATGACGAGGACGATGAGGAGGCCGACCAGAGTGCGTGCCCTCTTCATTCCCCGCAGCGAACGCTCCTCTGACCTGATTCTCGTGCAGACAAGAACCTCTCACGGCACGAACGTCGCCTCTTGCAGCTCTCCTCCCAGATCGCCTCCCTCGAGGCGGAGAACGTTGGACCGAAGAAGTGGTCGACCCTCGGCGAAGCGCAGGCGCGCGACCGCCCGATGGACTCGCTGCTGGAAGAGGACCTCGAATTTGAGCGCATGGGCAAGGTCGCTCCGGTGATCACGGAGGAGACGACCAAGTCCATCGAGGACCTGATCAAGAAGCGCATCCTCGACGCAAGTCTCTCTCCCTTGTACTTGCCGCCGCCGAGCGAGCTGACCCTCATACTATTTACCACCCTGCAGAGTCAGTTTGATGACGTCGAAAGGCGCCGGCCGGTCGACCCGAACGCCTTCCTCCCTTCGCGGTACATGGAGCTGCAGGACACCAAGTCGCAGAAGTCGCTCGCCGAGGTGTACGAGGACGAGTTCCGGGACGCGCGCGACCGGGAACAGGGCCGCGAGGTCGTCCACGAGCTCGACAAGGACTTGCAGAAGCGTCACGACGAGATCGAGGCGCTCTTCGAAGACCTCGCCGCCCGTCTCGATGCCCTCAGCAACGCTCGCTTCACGCCCAAAGCGGCACGTCTACCCCTTTTGCCCACTTCTTCCTTCGCGAGGCTAACGTTTTCGACTGTTCTCAGCCCAAGGCCACGATCACCACCGTCTCCAACCTCCCCTCCATCTCCGTCGAATCCGCCCTCCCTACTACCAACTCGACCTCGACGCTTCTCGCCCCCGAAGAGGTCTATTCTGCCTCCGGTGCCTCGTCTGCGCTCGCCGTCGACAAGGCCGACCTCACCCCGGCGCAGAAGAAGGCGCAACGGCAAAAGGCGCGCGAGCAGCGCAAGGGCCAGCACGAGAAGGCGGACCGGATCCTCGCCGCCAAGCAGCGCCGCAAGGGCGTCAAGGGCGAGAAGGAGCGTGCGGAGCAGCAGCTCATCGGGACGAAGGGCGTCACCGTCATTGGCAAGAACGGCGTCGAGAAGAGCAAGGCGGGCAAGAAGCGGAAGCGAGGCGACGCGGACGGCATGGGAGCGGGTCAGCCGAGCGGCGTCGGGTTGAAGCTGTAGTTGTGTTGCTACTAGAGCCCGTCGATGAGACCCACAGCATCTCTCCCTGTCTTCCTATTCTCGCTTCCGGTTGTAAGCTTTCGCACGTTCCGGGCCATGCGTGTACAGCATGCCTCGTTCCGTCAAAACACACGCTACAGCCGGATCACGATCGGCTCCTTCCCGTCCGGCTGGTGGACGAGAACAACGTCGTCCGAGACCTTGACGCCCATGCGCAACATCCCCCGCTCGTCCGTCAAGGGCACGAACCCGGCTTCCTCGAGCTTCCTCCGGCGCTCGGGCGTGCTGCGCAGCTCGGGCATGCCCTCGACCTGGCCCGCACCGGGCGGGAGCTGGACGCGGATAGGGTGGGCGGAAGAGGTTGACCGTGCCGCCTTCTTCTGCTTCGATTCGGCGAGGCGTCGCCGTGCGGCGGCTTCGACGGCCTCCTTGACGCCTTCTGGTGTCGACGGGAGGTCGACAGGCGCCGAGGCCCCTTCCGACCCAGACGTTGCCGCGACCGTCGCCTGATGCCGCTCCAAGTAGCTCTCGTCCTCGTCGGCATCAGGCGCCTCGCCGTCCGAGTCCGACCCTATCCGCAGGGCGGAGAGGCCCTTTGAGACAACGGGCAGGTCGTCGTCCGCCTCGAGGTCGTCAGCGGCCGTCTCGTCGTGCTCCTCATCGTCCTCGCGAAGGTGAGCCGCGGTCAGCCGCCGTGCCTTGGCGGCCCTCTTCTGCGCCCGCTTCTTGCGGTTGCGGCTTGTGGTCGGTGCAGGCCCGGCGGATGAGGAGGGCGATGAGGGGGAGTCGGCGGTGGAGGACGAGGAGCGTGCGGAAGCCGCCGGATCGGCGGGTTCTGGTGCGGAGGCGGCCGAGGAGAGGGAGAAGAAGCTGAGTGCGCGTGGGAGGGGCATCTTGCGGGCGAGTCGAGGCGGACAAGCCGAGAGGAGGAGGAGGGGAGGAGGTGTCAGCGATGGGCGACGACGAGGGTGTGGCGGTCGAGGGCGCGGGCAAAAAGTTGCGGTCGGTGCTGAAGGCGTCGCAGGTGAGCCAAACGGCGGAGAAGAGGGCGACGAGGCGAGCGAGAGAGCGAGGCGGGAGTTGGCTTCATCGCTTGGTCCTGTCCCACACGCTGCACTCCTCGTGACGCTCTCTGCTGCTTCTACGATGGTCGAAGGAACCACTCCAGACCTCTCAGCTCCCCTCGCATCCGCCCCCGCCGCGTCGTCCGCCCTCACCACCGCCGACTCCTCCCTCGCTTCGACCAGCGGAGAAGCACCCTCTTCCGCCGCAGATGGCCAGATCGTCGACGGACCAGCTCAGCACAACACCATTGAGGTGTCCACCGACGCCGCCGAGGCCTTGACCTCGCAGCCCGTGATGAGCAAGTCGGCCCTCAAGCGCCAGCGCAAGCAGGAGGCCTTCCAGGCCGCCAAGCTGCAGCGCCGCGCCCTCGAGAAGGAGAAGCGCAAGGCCAAGACGGCCGAAGTCCGCCGTCTCGTCGCCGAGGGCCTCATGGAGAAGCCGGCCAAGAAGAAAAAGACGGTCGGGAGGCAGACCCCTCACGACGCTAGGATCGTCGTCGACATGGGCTTCGACCACCTCATGACGGACAAGGTGAGCTCACTCTCGCTGACGTCTGGTCGAAGTCCGCCGTGCTGATCCGCACCCTTCCTTTCCGCAGGAGGTCAAGTCGATGGTCTCGCAACTCGCGTACTGCTACTCCGCCAACCGCAGCACTCAGACGCCCTTCCCGCTCCTTATCTCCTCCTTCAACGGTCGCCTGCGCGAGAGCTTCGAGAAGCGTGGCGACCACACGAGTTGGCGAAACGTCGAGTGGTGGGAGGAGGGCTTTGAGGCGCTGTATGAGGGCCAAGACGTCAGCGAGAGCGAGGTTGCCACCTCTCCGACTACCACGCACAATCCCGCTGGCGTCGCCTCCGGTGCGGCAGCAACCGCAGCCGACTCGGCCTCCTCTTCCGCCCCTTCGTCCTCAACCCTCCCCCCAGTTCCGCCGTCGACCAACGCTCCCGCCCCTTCCGTCCCTTCCGCCCCTTCCGGCTCGACAGCACCGCAAGGCGACTCCCCTCCCCTCGTCAAGCTCGGCGTGTTCGCCGGGCGTCCTCGCTCGACCTGCCCGAAGTCGTCGGTCGTCTACCTCAGCGGCGACTCGCCCAACGTCCTCACGGCACTCGAGCCGGGCAAGACGTACGTCCTCGGCGGGATCGTCGACCGCAACCGGCACAAGAACCTCTGCCTCAACAAGGCGAACGAGCTCGGGATCGCGCACGCCCAGCTCCCGATCGGCGAGTTCCTGCCCGAGATGCAGACGCGCAAGGTCCTCACCGTCAACCAGGTCTACGAGATCCTGATCAACTGGGCATCGGACGAGAACGGCGACTGGCGCGAGGCGCTCCGCAAGGTCATGCCCGAGCGCAAGTTTGACCCGGACGCCCGCAAGAAGCGGAGGGAGGCGAACAAGGGCGCCGGCGACGAGGATGGGGACGTCTACGTCGCGGGCGAGGACGACGACGAGGAAGAGGACGCAGACGACTCGTTGATTGTCGAGAAGGTGGACGAGGTTCGCGGCGAAGCGGAGAAGGCGGTCGAGGAGAAGGAGCACGACGCCGTCTTGGCGAACGTAGACGCGGAGGCGCTTCCCTGACATAGCTAGTCGGGTTCGCTTTTCCTCCTCCAACCTCTCTCGTCCTTTCCGCTTGAAAGAGGAGAGAAACCTGCCAGTTGCAAAACGAGACGACGAAAGAACCCTGCGTAGCTAAACACAAGAACGGGGAGCAGAACAGGCGAAAGAGGCTGCAGAGTGCGAGTGGGGAAGAGGCGAGAGACGGAAGAGGGGGAACCGCAAGACGGGCGCTAGTACAGACGGGTGGGAACGAGCTTGCTTGGCGAGGCTGTCTCCGAAGCGGACGGCCCGGTCGAGCGGAGGCGACCATCGTTCCTCTGTCGAGGAGGGTAAGATTCAGTCCCTGGGAAAGGAAAGAAGGGCAGCAAGGGAAAGAAGCTCTACTTACCCTGCACGCCTCGCACTTGAGCTCACCATCCTCTCCCACCCTGCATTCGCTGTCGAGCTGACACCCACACGCACGGCAGACGAGGCACTTGCGGTGGTACCTGCGGGCCTTGGGACCGGGAATCGTCTCCTTCTCGGTCGCGCGCGTGCTGCACCCGGGGCAGATGAGCAGCCCGCCGTACGAGGCGCTCGACCCGCCCGGGCGGCGGGCGAAGATGGTCGGCGCCGGGCGGGAGGAGGGCGAGAGCGGCACAGGCGGGATGTGCTTGGGAGGAAGAGTCGAGGTCGGCGGGAGGGAGATCGGGCGCGGGCGCCGAGGGGTAGGAGCCGGCGACGCTTCTTGCGCCTGGGCGAGGAACGGCGAGTTGCGGATGCGAGGGGATGGAGAGGCCGGCGGAGGGGCGCACTGTGATGCAGCAGAAGAGGTCAGTCTGTGAGAGGAAAGCGGCACGAGAGAGAGAGAAGAAAGAAGAAGGGAGAGCGAAGAAGGAGAAGTCGAAAGGAAGCAAGGAAAGGAATGAGAGTATGGGAAGGGCGGAATAGGGGCGAGGGACGGGGAAGAAAAGGAGGCGCACCTTCTCGTGGTAGACCAACCCTGAAACCTCTACAACTGCCTCGCCAGCCGGCTTGACCCCGCACCTAGCGCACGTGAAGCACGTCTCGTGGAACGTCTTGCCCGTCTTAGGGACCGTGACGTTCTGGCCGTAGCCGAGCGGGCGCGCGCAAGCGGAACAGGTCGCCTCCGGTGCGGGCAGGCTGGCGTCGGAGGCGGCGGGAGGTGGGAGCGCGGTGGAAGGTTCAATGGGAGAAGAAGGCGAGGAAGGAGTGTCGCGGATTGAGGGGCGGAAGCTGAAGGTGTGCGGAGGAGGAGGGGCACACTAAGGACGTGAGGAAGAAAGGAAGAAGGGTCAGAAAGGCTGTCCGACTCCTTACTCTGCCATGGAAATTAAGTGGACGTACCTCGCGATGCCAGCACTTCTCCTCGACGACCACATGCTTCCCCGCTCCGAGCTCCTCCCCGCACCCCTCGCACTTGAAGCACTCGCGGTGCATCATCCGCCCGGTCGCTGCGACGCTGATGAACTCGCCGTACCCGAGCGGGCCGGCGCACTGCGCGCAGAGCGACTCGGGGTTGTGCGTCTCGTCGGCGGCGGGCGGAAAGACGGGCGGCAGGGAGGCTTGCTTGGTTGGCGACGACGAAGGGGGGTGGGAGGGAGAGGGCGTCGAGGTCGGCTGCGTCTCGGCGAAGACGGGGCGCGGGCTCGGCTTACTCGGAGAGGTAGAGCGCGCGGTAGCGGTAGCGGGGAGGGAAGTCGTGCGGTGGTGGCTCTCCGTCCAGGCAGAAACGCGCTCGAGGACCGGCTTGGTCGGCGACGTTGAGCGAGGAGTGCTGCTAATCTGGGCGGGCGGAGAGGGAAGGGGGCGGCGTCCGGCGCTAGGACTGGCGGACGAGATCGGAGGATCCGGCAGGCTCGAGGCGGGCTTGGTCGGGCTCGTAGGACCGGGAGTGTCGATGAAGCCGGCCTTGCGCAGCTTCTCGCCGAGCTCGTCAAGGGTCGGAGCTATCGGCGAGCGGTTGCGCTCCTCCTTGAAAAGCGGAACGGGCGGCTTGACCGAGAGCCGAGTCGAGCTGTACAGCCCCGTCCTGCCGGCCTCCAGCCCATCGAGCGGCGAGTCCTTGTGCGGTGATGTGCGTCCGCTCTTGCTCGTTGCGACTGGCTGGCTGTTCGGACCGCGGACGAGCTTGGCGGGAGTGAAGGTGCCGGTCTTGCCGAAGGCGGGCTTGGACGGCGCGGAGGAAGGAGGGTGACGGGAAGACGGCGCAAGGTGAGGCGGCGGGGCCAAGCCATGGCGCAAGTAGGCGGCGGACTCGAAGCAGTTCTGGCACGCTGGGAGGCCGACGAAATCGATCACGGGCTCCTCGGTGCTCGGGCAGTACTCGCAGGAGAAGCAAGTCTTGTGCCAGACATCGCTGTCGCTCCGAACGAGTTGCGAGGTCGCGAGGATGACGAGGCCACACTTCTTGCTGTAGACAGGATGCAGTGTCAGCTCAAAGGTGCGGAAGAGGGCGAGGGGGAAGGCGATGGACCAGGTGCCCTTCGGGAACTGGACGCCGAAGCACTCGCGGCAGAAGTACCGCTTCTTTGACTGGTCAAGGTGCTCGTCCGCCGGGTGCGGGTAGAGGACGGCGCCCTAAGGCTCGCCGCGAGTCAGCTTCTTTCGGCGAGGACGGAAAGGAGGGCCAGAAAAGGGCGGACCTGCGAGAACTGGCTGTCGCACGAGACGCAGTGCAGGCGGTCCTTCTGGCTGAGGACGGAGCCGAAGACGTTGAGCTCGGCGCTGTTGGCGGAAGGCAGTCCGAACGAGGGCGGAGGCTGAGACGAGGTGGGGGTAGAAGCGGCGGACGTGGAAGGGACGAAGGGAAGGGGCGAGAAGGTGTCCCTAGTCGGCGAGGAGGAGGTACCGACGACCGACGGGCGGGTGTAGCTGTGGAAGGAGAGCAGGATGAGCTGCACCGCCTCCTATTTCACGAGGAGGGCGGAGGAAGAGCGAGAAGGAGGAGCTGACCGCTTTGACCACTTGTCCCTCGGTGCGTCCTGGCTGAAAATGGTGCTCGTGGCGGCAGCTGTGCGAACGAGGGCGAGGGGAGGCGGTGAGCGAGCTGAGCGGAGGAGGATGTTGAGGGAGGCGCGGGAGAGGGAGCGTACGTTTGGCTGAGCCACCGCAGGAGCAACGAGGGTGCTGAGTGATGCCACCGCAGCGTGAGCAGAAGCCCATGCTCGTTGAAGCCGGCGAGCGAGCGCTGGCAGAGCGAGACGAGCGGCCCCACCTCCGACTTGGTCCTCGATGCTGGCCCTCGTCCCTGCTCTCGCTGATCCTCTTTCACCCTGCAGACGACACTCAGCGAGCTCTGATCCATGTCGTCAGGCTCCTCAGCTGGTCCCGCCTCTTGCCCATCCCCTAGTCCGCCTCGGCCGACTTGCTCCTCCTCGTCCGCTTCCGCTTCTGGTCCAGCTCTACCTGCCCCAGGACCGCCAGCCATGTCCGACTGGCAGCAGCGCGCAGCAGCCAAGCGCGCAGCCCAAGCAGCCCTCATCCCGCCCGACTGGCGCCTCTCGCCTTCTCTCCTCGCCTCGCTCCCGCTCGACGTCCGCAACGTCCCTCGCACCTGCGGCATCCTGACCGCCCAGGAGGTCGACATCACCGAGACAGACGCGCACGTCATCCTCGACAAGGTCAAGCAGCGACTCTGGACAGCCGTCCAAGTCGCAACCGCTTTCTGCAAGCGAGCCGCAGTCGCACAGCAGCTCGTAAGCTACTCTTTTCTCTATCAGTGACCCTGTCCAGGCTGAGCATCCTCTCGTAGACCTCTTGCCTCACCGAACCGCTCTTCGACCGTGCCCTCGCCCGTGCCGCCGAGCTGGATGCTCACCTCGCCGCGACGGGCGAGGTCGTAGGGCCGCTGCACGGCCTGCCCATCTCGCTCAAGGAGCAGTTCGACATCCAGGGCGTCGAGTCGACCATGGGTGCGTGCTTCGTGCTGTGTGAAGTAAGACGAGGGGGAAGAACCAGGGCTAACCTTTTCTTCTCGACTCGCCAGGCTTCGTCTCCCGCATCGGTCACGTCTCGAGCGAGTCGGCCGTCCTCGTCACCATGCTTGAGAAGCTCGGGGCCGTGATCCACTGCCGGACCAACATCCCCCAGACCTTGCTCGTGCGTCTGCTTCTCTTGCTCCCCCTTTGTCTGGTCGGCATAATCACATCGTCCGAGAACAGCTCACCTTGCACTCCCGTCTCCGATAGTGCGACGAATCCATCAACCACATCTTCGGCCGCACCGCCAACCCGCACAACACCTCCCTCACCGCCGGCGGCTCCTCCGGGGGCGAAGCGGCCCTGCTCGCGCTGCACGGCTCGCCCCTCGGCATCGGCACCGACCTCGGCGGCTCGATCCGCAAGCCCGCCTCCTTTTGCGGCCTGTACTCGCTCCGGCCCACGGCGCGCCGCCTCCCGTACGCGGGCGCGAGCAACGTCTTCGAGGGCGCCGAGGCGCTCGAGAGCGTGCTCGGGCCGATGGCGTCGAGCTTGGAGGGGCTGAGGGTCCTCATGAAGGCGGTCGTCGGGGCGAGGCCGTGGGAGTCCGACGCTAAGGTGGTCGAGCGGCCGTGGGACGACGAGCTGGCGCGGGCAGAAGGCGAGCGGGGGAGGGAGAAGAAGTGCTTTGCGGTGATGTGGAGCGACGGGCTCGTCCGGCCGCATCCGCCGATCGAGAGGGGCATGCGGGAGGTAGTCGAGAAGCTCAAGGCGGCAGGGCATGAAGGTGCGTCTCTTTCCTCGTTTCTTTCTGCTGCTTCTCACGAGAGTGCTGACAGTCTCTCGCTCCAGTGGTCGAGTGGGACCCGCTTGATCATGCCGGCGCACAGGAGATCGTCAGCCGCATCTTCGACTCGGACGGAGGGGAGGACGTGCGGCGGCTCATCGGCGACTCGGGCGAGGTGCGCTTCCTTGCCCTGCTCTCTTTTCCTCTTCTTGAACCGCACGAGGCGGCTGACAACGATCTTGCCGCAGCCCATCCTCCCGCAGATCTTCACCTCGCAGTTTCCAGCCATGTCCGCCTACGAGAGCTGGCAGGTCCGTCCTTGCCTCCTCAGCCTGCCCGAGGAGAGCATCCTAACCTTTTCCTCCCTGATCTACAGCTTAACAAGCGCCGCGACGCTTACCGCCAGCTCTTCCTCCGCCGCTACCTCTCGACCGTCTCCCGCCCGTCCGCCCAGACTTCCCGCCCAATAGACTGCATCCTCTGCCCAACCGCGCCGCACCTCGCCGCGCCGCACCTCGAGTCGCCGCGGCCGGCGGGCTTGATCACCTACACAACGGTGTGGAGCCTGCTCGACCTGCCGTGCTTGACGGTCCCGGTCGGGAGGGTGGACCCGGAGAAGGACGCGAAGCCGGAGGTGGGGGCGTATGAGCCAATGAGCGAGGTGGACAGGGAGAACTGGGAGGGCTGTGCGTTCTTCCCACCTGCTTTTTCCTTTTCCTTCATTCCCTCCTCATCTGCGCCATGCTTCATATCTCTTCTTGAGCAATCTTGTGTGCTGACGTTTCCTTTCGTTCACAGACTCGCCCGAGCTCTACGCCAACGCGCCCATCGTCCTCCAGCTCGTCTCGCCGCGCCGCTTCCGGGAGGACGAGCTCGTTGGGCTGGGCGAGGTGGTCGACCGGGCGATGCGCGGCGAGTAGAGCGGAGGATGCGATCTGCCAACGCGCTGACGGGGTGCTGCTCTCGCTGGGGGTGGCGGGGAGGGAGGAAAGGAAGACTGAGAAGGTCGAGGCGAGGATTGCTGCATCCGCTCTATCTCTCTTCCGCTAAGAGAGCGGAGAGCGCAATGGACTGCGCGAAGGGTACACTTTGCAAGCCGTACGACTATGTACAGCTACTCTGGAAGGGTAATCAGGACCGACAGTATTCAAGCGCGCCTTCCTCCTCACCGTCGCTCGGCCTCTCCGCTCGCCTCGCTAGCGACCCTTGGCGTGCCACGCCTGCTCGTCCTTGTACGACCCGGGGAGGCCAGGGGCGGCGGCGACGCTCTTGAGGCCCTCGAAGCGGATGCGCTCGAACTCCTTCTTCTTCTGGTCGCTGACAAAGTCCTGCACGTCGCGGTCCTGATCAGCGAAGGGAGAAGAGAGAAACGCATGGGATGATGGGACGCACGAGTCCTGGCTTGGTGATGAGCTCGTCCGGCTTGACGGTGCCGTTGACGACGTCCTCGCGCAGAGCCGCGCTCGTGGGCTGCTTGAGCGAGAGCGCGAGCTGGCGGATCTTGGCCTTGTAGGCGGGCGAGGCCACGGGCTCGTCCTCGTCCATCAAGGTGGACCAGGCCTCGGACTCGACCGCTTCCGTCGCCTCGCGAATCTGGGACGAGGCTGTTCGAGGAAGGACAGTAGTCAATCTCGATAATTCGGTGAGAAAACAGTGAAACCAAGAGCTTACGAACTTCCGAGTCCTTTGCCAGCGAGTCGTAGAGCAGCTGCGAGCAGCTGGAACGCACGGCCATGACCTTCTTCTCCGACTTGGTCCCTTGCACGCCGGTGAAGGTCACGCCATCGGTCTTCCACGTCCTCGCAGGCCTGCTCGACGTCGCCGATCTCGACGGCGGCGCAGGCGAGACGGCAGGCGAGAAGTGGCCGAGCGCCCGCTGGTTCTGCTCGGGAGGCGGACTCGTCGAGGTGGGGAAGTCTCTGGCGGCGCCGACGAGGCCAGAGGGGACGGGCGCAGTCGACCTTGAGTTGAAGGGGTTCGGCTTGACGTCGGTTGGGGAGGGAGTAGGCGAGGGGAGGACAGGAGGAGCTGCCAGAGCAGGAGAAAGGGTTCGGCAGTCGTCTTCGACACGTCCGCCGCGCGCTGGAAGGGAAGTCGAAGGAGGCGTACAAAGGCCACGTCCCGCCTCTTGCTCCTTCTTCGTGCGAACGACCCCGACCGCGTTCCTCCACTCGGCGACGATCTCCTGTGCAAGCGGCGCAACGCCAGGAAGCGTGCTGCTCTTGAGACGGCCGATGGCGACGCCGATCTTGGTCTCCTGTGCGGACAAGGGGGATCAGCGGTGAACTGGACTGACGGGGAAAGAAGAGAGCGCACGGAGAGGAGAGCCTTGGACGGGACGACTTGGTCGTTGAGGTCATTGAGGACGTCGATGGCCTTCTGCGGGCGTGAGGATGGAGGAACAGGTCAGTCGCTGCTCGACAGAAGGCGGTCTTGCTCGCGAAGTTAGCCCTCCCCCCTGCTGCCTGTCCCGAGAGCACCTCACGGCCTTCAAGCTGGTCGTATGGGAGCGCCGGGCTCCCAGCCAGCCTGATGTGGATCAAAAAGCCGTCCTAGCGCCACCGTAGAGCCGGAAGAGGCTGAAGAGAGGCGTTACCACCTCGCGCTGATGAGGACGACGGGGAGGACGAGCGGCTCACGTCGGCGTCTTTGGCCTCGACGGCGGCCTCGAGGCGCTTCTTGAGGGTGAGGACGGCCTGCTTGGTGGTCATCTGGGTCAGCAAAAGCGGTGGGAGCGAGGAGGAAGAGGGAGAGAAGCGGAGGTGGGGCGTCGAGATGACCCTCCTCGCACGGACCGCTTCGAAAGGGGAAATGGGAGGTCAGAGGCAGGCGAGGGCGTGGCGATATGATACAGGAGGCGCTCGATGTGTCGAGAGACGCGTGCGAGTGAGCTCGAGGAGGGGCGCGGTGTGAGGGAGTAAGAGGTCAACTTGTACCGCCTTGACCTTGTGAAGGGGGCACTGCATTGAGATTTCCGTTGCTACTTGCGAGGGTTGCGAGGGTAAAGAGAGGTGAAGAAGGGGAAGAAGGGGGTTTCTGCGCGAAAGAAGAGAGGATGGGGTGGAGGGATAGGCGTCCTACAGCTCCTCGTGCACGTACGCCGCCTCGCCCGGCTCGTCCGTGTCCCAATCGGGGATGACCGCCTGCGCCGTGTCGACGACCGTGTCCTTGATCTTGCCCCTGAGGTCCTTCCAGTCGACCCAGTCCGCGCCGCCGACCTTGTCCTTCTCCTCCTCAGTCGGCTCCCTGAGCGCCTCGTTCTGCGCGAACGCCTCCTCGTCAAACTGGGGCGGCGGAGGCGGCGGCTCAGAGGGCGGCGGGCCCGTCTCGACCGGCGGCGCGGGCTTGACCTCGACGTCGGCCTCGGCGGACTGGGCGACGCCGAGCGAGCGGCGCAGGATCGACTCGATCTGGCTGAAGTAGGCGTTCGGGTCCGGGACCTGGTACGACGACTTGAGCAGCGCGGTCTGCCACAGGACCTCGACGGTCTCGCGCAGCTCGGCCGCGGCGTCCTCGTCGCCCTCGGCCTCCTCGACCTTCTCGAGCAGGCGCTCGATCAACGGGTGGTGCGGGTTGAGCTCGAAGTTCTGGGCGGGCGGATGTCAAGGTCAGCGGAGAATCGAGAGGAGAGAGGCGAGAGGAAGGATGCACCTTCTTTTGCATCTTGGCGAAGTTGAGCATGAAATTGTCGCCACCGCCGCCGCCGTTCTGCGCAGCGAGCAGACGCTCCATGTTGCCCGAGTAGCCGTAGGTGCCGGCAGTGACAAGGCAGGGCGAAGAGGTCAGGCGGGTCGAGAGGGTGACTGGAGGATGAAGGGGGTTAGGGTTGCCACGAAAGGGAAAGGGAAGGAGTGCAGCGTACCCTTCTCGACGTGCTGAGCGAGCTCCTTCTTGAGGAAAGAGACGAGAGGCGCGAAGGTCGACTTGAGCTCCTCCTCGTCCGCCTTCTCGTCGTCGTCTGGATGAGGGGACTTGTCAGCCGAATCCACCGAGAGACAGCAGAAGGGTTACGCACCCTCGTCACCGAACTTGACGCCGTCCTTGGCGACGTCCTGGAAGCGGAGGCCGCTGTAGGTCGGAACCTGGTTGATGAGCTGCGAGGCGGAAGAGCTCAGTCAGTCGCGCTTTCTCTGAGTACGCGCAGAAACTTGATGACGCACCATCTCGTCGATCGGGTCGGTGAGGAACAGCACCTCGTATCCGCGCGCCAGAATGCGCTCCACAAACGGACTCTTCTCGAGCTGCTCCTTCTTCTGCCCGGCGCCGGCAATGAAGTAGATCTGGGTCTGGCCCTGCTTGCGGCGCGCGACGACGTCGTCGAGCGAGGTCAGGTTGGCGCCGCCCTCGAGCGCCGAGGTCTCGAACCGGAGGAGCTTGACGATGCGCTCGCGGTTCTTGGCGTCCTCGACGGCGCCGACCTTGAGCGCGATGCCGGCCTTCTCGTACAGCTCGGTGTACTTCTCCGGGTTCTTGGACGCGATCGAGGCAAAGGTGTCGTAGATCTGGACAGAGGAGAGGGAGTTCAGTTTGGGAGAAGGAACGGGGACAGAGGGCAAGGGCCACGCACGCGCTTAATGAGGTTGCGCTTGATCTGCGCAAGGGCTTTCGTCTTCTGAAGGCTATCACGTCCAACGTTAAGCGGGAGGTCGTCAACGTCGATGAAGACCTGCACAAGACCTCGTCAATCCCGACGTTAAGCGGAAAGAAAGCGAACAACGCACCTTGATCCAGTTCAGGTGCCTCTCGAGGTAGTCCTTGCCCAGGTCGCTCGTGATGAACACGCGGCGGACGAACAGCTTGAGGCTCTCGAGCGCGACGTAGTCCTTCGAGTAGAAGTCGGTCGGGACGGCCGACGGGATGTAGATCAGCGCGCGGAAGGCGGTCGAGCCGGCGTCGCCCTTGAAGTGCGTCCAGGCGAGAGGCGGCTCCGAGGCCTTGAAGGTCTTCATGTAAAAGTCCTGCGAGCGGGAGAGAGAAGTCAGCTGAGGAGGAAAGGGGGGAAGGAAGAGGAAGACGCACCTCGTACTCCTCGTCGGTGACCTCCTTCGGGTCGCGCATCCAGAGCGGCGGGCGGTCGTTGATGAGCTCCCACTTGGGCGCCTCCTTGACCTCCTTGTCCGCCTCGTCCTCCTCGTCCTCGACCTTGAGCTCGTCCTCCTCCTTCTCGTCCGAGGAGGTGGCTTCCTTCTCCGTCTCCGGAGTAGGGGAGGTAGTCGTCGACGAGTGGAGGTAGATCGGCGCGGCGTTGTACTCGGCGTGCTTGGTGATCAGGCTGCGGAGCTTCTGCAGGTCAAGGTAGTCCGCCTTGGCGTCGTCCTTGAGGTGGCTATGGGCGAAACAAGTTCAGCCTGGAAGAGGGATGGGAAGAAACGGAGAGCACGCACAGGGTAATCTCCGTGCCGCGCCCAAGCGTCTTGCCCCTCGAGTCCTTGACGATCCTAAACCCCTCGGCGTCGGCCTCGCTCTCGAAGATCCACTGCTCGCCCCCGTCGGCCGTCGCGCTCGCGACGGTGACGCGGTCGGCGACGAGGAACGACGAGTAGAACCCGAGGCCGAACTGGCCGATCAGGTTCGCGCCGTCGCCCGTTTCGAGCTTGTCGAGGAACTCGGACGTGCCCGAGCGCGCGATCGTGCCCAGGTTGGCCGCGAGCTGCTCCTTGGTCATGCCGACGCCCGAGTCTGCGGAGAAAGCACATCAGGAAAAGGAGGGAAGGTTGCCAAAGGGATGGGGGACGCACCGCGGATGACGATGCGGCCATTGTCGGCATCAGCGAGGACGCTCACGTTGAGCTGAGGTGCGGGTTCGAGGATCTTGGGGTCAGTGAGGGCGATGAGGCGGACCTTTTCGAGGGCATCGTTGGCGTTGGAGACTGTCACGCGGAAAGTACGGGTCAGCGACCCCTGCGCCACCCGCCCAGATGCCCCAGATGCGAAGGTAGACTGGAAACGCACGGAGCTCGCGGACGAAGACGTCGCGGTCGTTATAAAGGTGCGAGACGACCACTCGCATCTGTCGGCGCGAAGGGCAGCACGCGTTGCGGTGGCAGCCAGGAGAGCGGGAGGTTGAAGGTCACGGTGGGCGGGCGAGAGGAGGGAGGAGGCGGTTGGACGGGGCCGAGGGGGAGGAGGTGGGGAGGAGGAAGTGGTGGGAGGCATGGGGTGCGCGGTGGAAGGTGCCAGCGGGTGTACGCGTTGAAGTAGATGGAAGCAGATGCAGGATAAGAGCCGTCAGCAACCCACCAGGCTGGAGTACGGTAGGGAGGATGAGCGCACCAAGCGAGCGATGTCGCTCTGCGGGACAAGCGAGGGTCAGCTCCAGTTGGGCAACACGGGGGAGAGAGCTCGCTGCGCACCTGGTAAGCGAAGCTCTCACCCCCTTCGAGCTGTCCAGGCGCGGTAAAGGGCGTCTGAGCGTCCGGAGGGGAAGCGAACGCGGTGGTGACGCTACACGCAAGCGCGGCCAGCGCGGGCACCAGGCGGGAGATGCGCATCGTCGGCGGGCTTGCAGGGCACGCGGGGAGGAGGAAGAGCGCGGGAGAAGCGGTGGGAAGGGAAGAAAGGGAGACGGGGCCGCCGAGGACGGCCTTCGCAGAGACGTGGAAGTGCAAGACGGCCTTTTCTCGCTTTTCCGGCTTGTCCGAGTGGTCAAAGAGGACAAAGAAAGACGCATGACAAGCGGCGTGCTATTGTACGTCCCCGTCGCGGATCGCCTGGTTGAACACCTCGCTCAGCTCGCTCGCGCCAATCCCCAGCTCCTCCAGGTCGGCATACAGCTCCGCGAGCGTTCTCAACCTGGGCCTCTCGCCCTCTCCCTCCTTCGCGAGCGTCGCGCCACCCTCGCCCGTCGACCTCGGCGCGTTTTCCTCCCCCTCCCCCTCCCGCTCGTCGTCGTACTTCACGTGTTGCCCCGGCGGCGGGAGGTGCCACGCCTCCTCGAGCGCGTGGCGGACGGCGTCGTCGAGCGCCTTTTCCGAGAGGTGGTCCTTGGCCTTGAAGCCGGCGACCTGGTCTGCGGGGAGGTGGGTGCCGCGCTCGTCGGAGGCGTCTTCGACCCGTCCGTTGCGCTCGACACCTACGGCTGGACGGGTGCCGGCATGAGGTTGAGCGGGTGAGTCGGCAGCGTTGTCGGGACTGGAGCCGGGGCTGAAGGAGACGCCCTTGCGGCCTAGCGAGTCTGCCAGGTCCTCGTGGGTGGCGACGACGCGCGGGCGGGCGCCTTTTGGTGCGGCGACGGGGTGGGTGACGGTGCCGTAGAGGTCGCTCTGGCGGGAGGCGATGCGGAGGGCGGAGCTGCTCGGAGGACGGGAAGAGGTGAGCGATGTGGGGAGGAGAGTGGCGGCGAGTGCCTCGAAGAGGGCGGGACGCACTAGAGGAGGGCGAGGACGATGACGGCGAGTGCGAGTGCGGCGGGCAGGAAGTAGGGCGACTGGCGCACGCGGCGGACTTGGGCACGAAGGTCGTCGGGAGGGGAGGGCGGCTGCTTGCGAGGTCGGCCGCGCTGGCCTATGGGGGACCTGCGGCGGAGCTTGTGGCCGGACTGCTGCTGCTGGGCGGGCACCTTGAGCGCGTCTGGCGTCGAGGACATGGTTGGAACGGGAGCAAGAGAGCAGCGAGTCGCTCAGCTGCTTGCACCTCGACGGCCACGTCGCAACGGGCGATGAGGGCGCACACAGCTCAGATGCCACCGTGGCACCCTCGCTGACCCGCCTGAGCAGTCTCTCAAGCTTCACGCGCCTCTCGAGGTGCTCCCGGCCCTCCTCACCTCCTCGTCGCCGAGATTCGCTCGACAGGAGCCTGTGCATCTGTTCCGGCAGTTGCACCGCAGCCGACAGCCCTCATCTCGGCATCCCAACTGCACTCTCGGAGTCGAACGGACGGGTACCGACGAGTTCTCGTCGAGTCCGCCTCTTCTCCTCTTGGCCTGCCTCTCTCCTTCTCCTTCTCTTGCTTCTTTCTCTTTCTGCTCCCTCTGCCCTCGCCATGAGCAAGAAGCCGAGACCACCTCCTCCACCGCCGAAACGCACCCGCTCCCTCTCGACCTCGTCCGCCCAACCCTCGCCCCTCTCGCCCGCCTACCGCCTCGCCGAGCAGTACCTCAGCGTCGTTGACGACCTCGCCACTTTCTCCCTCGACCGCGAGCAGCGCGCATCGACCCTCCACCAAGCCCAGACCGAGGCACAGAGGCTCGCCGTGCAGGTCGTCGCCCTCCGCCAGCAGCTCGCATCCTCGCCGAACGACCTCGCGCTCCGCATCAGGCTCCTCGAGGTCGAGGGCGAGTGGAGGAGAGCCTACGACCGCGAGAAGGCCGCCAAGCAGGCCCTCAACTCGCCCTCCATCGTCGGTGCGCCCTCTCCCTCCTCCCCTCCAGCATCCTCCCCGCTCATCACGGGGACCTCCCGCGGCACTCTCATAGGTCCTCCCGCCCCTCACTTGTCCAGCCTACGCTCCCCATCTGCCGGTCCACCGCTCTTCCCACCTTCACCGCCTCGCACGCCCTCTCCGACCCCTCGCAGCCGGCCGTTGTCGCTCTACTCCTCTTCACCCCGCCCCTCTTCGCCTGCCTCTCCCGCCAAGCCACCCGCCCCTTCACCGATCTCTCGCCCCCGGTTCTCGATCTCCCCCGCCCGCTCCCCAGCCTGGACGACCGCGCCCTCCCCGCGCGCCTTCTCCCCCCTCGCCCCACCGCTTCCCCCCTCCGCCTCCGTCCCGCGCTCCGACCCCCTCCCAGCGCTCGACCTCCCCTCCCCCGCCGTGCTCGTCACCTCCCGCTCCGCCGTCCCAGGCTTCATCGTCTACCGCGAGCTCGGGATCGTGCACGCCGTCGCGCCCTCTTCCGCGGACCTGGGCGGGCTGAAGGAGCGCTTGAGGGTCGAGGGCGAGAAGCGCGGCGCGCATGCGGTCGTGGGCGTGGCGACGCAGGTGTGGAAGGGCGAGACGGGCGGGCTGGCGGGCGTTGGACGGGCGGTCAGGCTGAGGAAGGCGTGAAGAAGACGAGTCGAGGAGAGGTCGGTACTGTATCCGCGTTCCGGTATTCGCTCTAGACTGTGTCGCTGTAGTATTCTCGCACGCGTTGTGTGTAACCTTACGACCGTTTGAAGGAGGAAGGGGAGGAGGAGGAAAAAAGGCGAGACGGTTTCGCCTCCTATTCTTCCTCCTCTTTGTCCTCGTCACCGCCCCGCTCCCCTCTCTCACGCCTCCATCTCACCCGCCTCGACGCCGTCCAGCCAGGCTGGCAGCACGCGCGGTCTGTTTGCCCATCGACCTTCTCGTCTGCGTCCCACCTCGTGCGTTCCCCTCTTGCTGCGCTCCCTCTCCCACGCTCATCATCTTGCTCCTACAGTCCTCTCTGCGTCTCCGCCTCTCCAAAGTCTTCTTCGCCCGGCCACCACTTCTTCCTGTTTCTCGATTCTCCGCCGGCCGCTCCTCCTTCACCCTTCCTCACCATGTTCGGCGGCTCCGCCTCCTCTGGCGGTCGCTGGTCCGTCCCCCCCTCTCCTCTTCCTCTCTCCCTTCTCACCAGGTCTGATCCGGCAGGTCCCTCGGCGCAAAGACGTATCGCGCACCGACCGAAGGCGAGCGCCTGCGCGAGCGGCAGGAGCGGCTCGCGAATGAGGCGGAACGGCGCAAGCTCCACGAGCTGAAGCACCAGGAGAGGCACATCCGCAAGAACAGGGAGCTGCAGAGGGAGGTGCGTAGCGCTGGGCTGCCCTTTCTCTCCCTTTTCTTCTCCTACCTCTCCCCAGTTGTTTCGACTTCTGTCCCTCTTCGCTGGCCGTACTGACACGTTCTTCTCCTCGCGCTCAACAGGAAGCCCGCGCCGTCGCTCGCGCTGTTGGGATGGAACGCGGCGCGCTGGGCGTCGGCCTCGGAGCGACGCCACGCCTGCGCTCCTCCTCCTTCAGCGGCATCGGCTCGCCTGGGCTGCACTCGCTCGGTTCGCCCGCCGGACTCGGGCTCGGGGTCGCGCCAGCCGGCGGAGTAGGCCTGGGCATGGGGATCGGGAGGAGCGTGTCGCCTGGTTTGGGGCTGGGTACGGGCGGGATGCAGAGGGCGAGGAGGATGAGTATGGAGAGGGGGAGGGAGATGGAGCTGGCGAGGATGAGGGCGCAGACGCACGCGCTTGAGGCGGAAGCGGCGAGGAGGGTGCGTTTTCTTGCCATTTCTTCTTTTTCATCCCTTCTTCCAACGCTGAATGTGCTCCACTCTCGCAGGAGCGCACCGCGAGCGCTATGCACAACCAGCGGGCCAACCTCGCCCTCGCGAACGAGCGCATCCTCGCCTCTCCGCGCCTCTCTCCCGCCCTCAGCCCGATCCACCTCGGCGGCGGCGGCGGCCTCGGCCTCCCTCCCCTCGGCGTCGGCGTCGGCGGACTGCGCCGCTCCCGCTCATGGAACGGCAACCTCCCGCACCTCGGCGCCGCGCCGCATCTGCACCACGTCCACCACAGCTCGCAGGTCGTCCCCGTCCCCGTGCCGGTCGCGGTCCCGAGCCCGCATCACCACCAGCACATGCATCCTTCTCCGCGCCTCTTCCCTGCTGGCGTCCCGGGGCGCATCCGCACGCCCTCGCCCGGTCGACTCGCAGGCTACTCGCCTCACCTCGGCGGCGTCGGCGTCGGGCACCATTCGCCGCACATCACCAACTTCAACACGTTCCACGTTGCGCACTCGCCTCATCTCGGCGGTGTCGGTGTCGGCGGCGGCGGATTCGGCGACCTCGGCGCGATGGACGACCTCGCGGGCGGGTTCGGACTTGGACACCACCACCATCTCGGCGGCGGCTCACCGCTCATCGACCCGCTTGCGCTCGATGACAACGTCGGAGCGATGCCGGGCGGGTTTGGAGGAGGAGGGATGGGCGGCTTGGGCACCGGGTTTGTCGTGACGGATCAGCCTGAAGTGCCGGGGCGCTACATCGGTAAGCTTTCTTCCTTTTCTTCTCCTTCCCTGTCATCTGGATCCCGCGCGAGACTGACCTTCTCCTTCCATCGCCCAGTGCAAGACTACGGCTACATCGAAGGTGTCTCCTCTGGCGGACCCGCCGTCGACGAGGACGTCAAGATGCAGCTCGCGATCGCCAACCTGACCGCCAACGCGCAGGCGATGGGCGCGAACGCCCTCCTCGAGGTCGACACGCTGCAGGACCTCGCGGGCGGAGAGTTGGTCATGAGGGGAAGGGCGGTGGTTCTGTCGGGAGCGGGAGGAGGGGGGGTTTTCTGAAGTGGAGCGGTTGGGGTGTACTTGTTCGTTCTGCGGTATGTCTTTCCGCTCTGTAGACGACTCGGAATGGACGATCTTGCGGTTCTGATCCGCTTAGGAAACCGAAGGTCTTGCTTCGCTTGCTCCTCTTCCTCGTCCCGCTCACTCGACTCGCTCGAATTCGCTCGATGCCTCTTCTTCCGCCCTTTCCGGAGTGCAGGATTCTTCTCTGTGACCTGGCACGAGTTCTCCAGCCACCGCAATCCCTCCTTCGCCCTCGCGCGCCTCTCCATCCTCATCAGCCCGACAGCCACGACGACCTCACCCTCATCACCGGCCGCATCGGAGTGCTCCTTCACCGTCTCTACTGCCCAAAGACGGATCCTGGAAGGGCTCCGCTCCCTGATCAGAGGGAGTCGAGGGGAGGAAAGGCCGGAGGAGGAGCGGGTGAGGGAGGTCGCAGGAGTTTCCCAGGTGCGCAGGGCTCCTTTCGGCTGCAGATCTCCCATCGAGGAACGGATTGGTGCGATCTGGGTAGGTCGATGCAGTCGTCGGAGCGGACTGAGCGAAGTGGACAGCTGGCGACGGTTTTCCCTACGGGCGAGGACCGCCTCTGCTTCCTGTCTCCGCTTCTTTCGCAATCCAAGCGTCTTCTGCTCTGTCCCACACATTCTCTCGAGGATCGCACGAACGAACATCGCTCCCGCACGGCTGCCGACTCGTCGAACCTGCTCCGCCTCGCGGGCTTGTCCTCTCGTTTCCGCTTCTGCACTACGACTCTCTAAACTCCGCTCGCTCGCATTCATCCTCTTCATACAGCCAACAGCAACCATTTGACGCACCCTCAGCCTTTCCCGCGCCGTCCTCGCCCTTCCATCGCCGTCCTTCAACCCGCGCCTCATCAGTCCCGCTCGCACGCCCAGAGTGTCCCACGCCTCTGATCGCCTTGCAGCTCCTACGTGTCGCTCCCAGCACTTAACCTGTGGCCTTGCGGGCAGAGAGTGTTCTCCTGCAGGGCCAGACGAGGGAGGAACCGCCCGCGGACCCGACCGCGTGTCGCCAGATCGGTTCGTCCTACTTTCTACCACCGCTGGCTCTCATGGCAGAGCGTCACAGGGGCGATCCGCCGGAGCAGAAGCATGGTTTCCTGCTTACAAGCAACCGACCACGCCCTTCCTCCCGGCCGCCGAAGAAGCTCACCGTTTTCAGCGCGCCGTCTCGCCTTCTGCCCCTCCCCTTGCCTCACGTTAACCGCCAGCTTCCGAACCACGCAGTAGCACCATTAAATACACGCTTTCTGGCGGGGTATGGACGCGACAACGCTGCGCCGGGACCGTGCCGCTGTGCGCCCGCAAGACGTGCCGCCGTCTCAGTCGCCCAGGGCATCCATCCTACACATCCATGCCAGCTGATCTAGCGCAGCAGATTCGGACCGGGGCGAGGTGGAGGAGGACCCGATGCGGCTGCCGAGGGGAGGAAGAGCGGGATCGGCCAGCGAGAACGCGGCGTCGAGGGGAGCTGGCGGCTGGTATGGGCCCTGAGTCCGTCCTTCTGCGCGCATCCCCTAATCTCTGATCTCGCACAAAGCCGTACGAGGGTGGCATCACACCCTTCCCGCCACCTTTTTCTCGCCTCGCCGTCCTCCCTCCCAACCACTTCCGTTGGCAGTCTGTCCGGCTAGATGTCGCCCAGTACACCCCCTCAGACAGCTTCTCTGTCCTTAGACTGCGCCGTGTAGTGGGAGAGAAGTGGCTGGCTTGCCTCCCCATCCTTTCAAAAGGCGGCTCGAGGCGCTCGTTCTCTCTCTTCCTCCTTCCCTTCACTCGTCGACTTGCTCAGACTCCGCTTCTCGCACCCGCATCACCCTCCCTCGCACCAGCACAGTCTCTCACTCGCTCTCCTTCCTCACCATGGGCACGAGCTTGTCTCGCTCCGATTCACTCGCTGAAGACTCCTGCTAGTGGATGCGGGTGAGAAGAGTCAGCAAGCCGCTCGGGCGCCGCGGCCGTGCTTCTCTCCTGAACGGAGCTGAGGCGCAGTAGGAAAAACTCTCCAACTCAGTCCGTTTTCAGGCGATGACGGGGATGGCGGGTGGGTAGAACGCTTTGGGAGAGCTCAGCGAGCGGTAGCAAGCGGAGCGAGAAGCGCGGACGAGGAAGAGAATCTTTCCTCTCCGCTCGCGCTCATGCGGTCGAAGGTCGCCTCGTTTGTTGGCGACTTCGTCGCTCTCCTTCGCCGTCTTCACCTCCTCCGCCCTCGTCCACCACGCCAAGGAGGCGACGTGCTACGCCGTCGAGCAGTCCATCGAGCGTGCACTCGGCTAGGTCGGCATCACGGGCAGCGAGGTGCGTCTCTTTCCTCCTCCATCACCTTCGCCTCCTCATCCCGACCCCAGCTGACTTCCTCCCGACTTGTTCTCTCGCCTCGAAACAGGACTGCTCCGCCTTCGCCATCTTCCCTGACACTCCCTCGACCCTCACCTGCCTCGGTATCACCCTCCCGTTCACCCTCGCCGACTCGTCCACCTCCCCTTCCGGCCCTTCCACCGCCAAATCGAACGACGCTCTCGCCGTCGACCTCAAGCTCGACCTCGCCGCGATCTCCTCTTACACCGAGGACGACGAAGACCTCCTCGCCTCGCCGCCGTCGTCGCCCGCCTCGTCCATCGACTCTTTCCCGCCCTCGCCTACCTTCGACTCGGTCTCCCTCTTCTCCGACGACGCCAACGACCAGCAGGGGGAGGAGCAAGATGCCGACAACGAGTACGACGACTTCTGGGCGCCGGGATACCCGGGCTACTCGCGCGTCTTCCAGGCCAAGGTTGACCTCGCGGACTACCTCGTCGGTCGCGAGATCGACTCGGTCTATAGTCACCTCCAGCCCGAGGACGACGACGCCGCGGTGACCCACCTCATGGCCTTCATCGCCTTCGAGGAGAAGTGGGAGCTGGCCTACGAGGAGTGGCAGCTCGCGGCCGAAGCGGCGGGACAGCCGGTCGAGGAGTTGGACGTCCGGGTCGAACGCTGGTACCGCCACCTCTCGCGCACGCTGGACGACTTCTCCCTGTACGCTGCGGGCCATTCCCTCCTCCCCGCCTTCCTCGCGCCGCCGCCGGTCCCGACCCTTTCCTCCCCTCCGACGCCGTCGGACCGCTTCAACTGGTCCACCGCCTTCGTCCGTCACGATCCTCCCACCTTGACCTGCCTCACCGAGCCCGCCGCCCTTGCCCGCCGCGCGATCGAGCTCCAGCAGGCCGCGCGCGCCGAGCCCTCCCTCGCCGCCGCCCAACTCGGCAAGACGGCCCTCGTCCCGCCCGTCCTTTCGACCCAGCCTCGCAAGAGCGCGGGGAGCGACCGCTACGGTGCCCAGCAGTGCTGGATGCGGTGCAGGGTGTCGGCGGCCGAGGCGAGGCTGAGGCCGCTCGTCCCGGTCGAGGAGCAGGAGAGGCGCAAGCTGAGGGAGGAGTGGCGTGCCGAGGGTCTGCGGAAGGACCGCGAGGGCGTCGCGCTCGCCATCTCGACCTCGTCGCTCCACTGCACCTTCTCCGCCCACGCCTCGACCGCCGCCGCCCGCTCTTCCTCGTCCTCTTCCCATCCTCTTCCTCCCTCAGCCCCTTCCCTCCTCCGCCAGGCCTCGTCCGCCTCCTCCTCCCTCGCGCCGGCCGTGGTCGCCACCCGGGCGATTGTGAGGTCGTCCAGCGCGCGGTACGGCGCCCGGTGGTGCACCGAGTGCTGCGACAGCTCGCCGGCGGAGAAGGCGCTGAGCGGGGTCCTCGGGCCCAACTGCCCTCTGTTTGCCTACCAGGCCGACGCCGTTGTTCCCCTCGACTTCTAGGCCCTGTGCTTATTTTTCTCGCATGAGTCGTTGTCCTTTGCCCCCTCCCTGTCGGTATTCTTCCGTGTGTGTTGTAGCAGTCCTTCCTCAGTCGTTGTAGCCCTCTCGTCGTCGACTTGGCAGTCTGTATTCTCATCAGCGGCCGCTCTCCTCTCGACACCGTCAAGAGCGAGAGCAGAGTGATGCAGAAGCAAGAAGAGCGGCGAGGAAAAAGCGTCTCCGCTCTCAAGCGGAAGAGGGATACAACAAGCGCAGTCTGTGCGGCTATAACATGGTCTCTATCGCCCGCGCCGCGATCCTCACGCCCCACGGCACCCTCCTCTCCTCCCTCTCAAACATCTCGTCGTTGACCTCGTCCTTGGCCCACTCCCTGATCTTGCGCACCTCCTTCTCGAGGTCCCAGCGCAGCGCGGGCGCGTGCGTGGTGAGCAGCACGCCGGCCTCGAGGTCGCGCGCGGCCGAGCGCCCGCCGTAGTTGCTTGAGCCGAGGAGCGTGAGAAAGGGAGGCGACGGGTGCGCGTACCGCAGGGAGAAGTCGTGGTCGTGCGGGTCGGTGAGGTAGGTCGCGGGCGTGAAGGAGGTTGAGGGGTCGGCGGCGGGAGGGGAGAACGGGTTGGAGAGCGAGGGGGCGAGCCAGATGCCTGTGCATCCGCCGAAAAAGAAGGAACCGGTCAGCCGCCGCATGCGACGGAAGAGCAGCAGCAAGAGGGCAAGTGAGACGCACCCTTGGCATGGTAAGTCCACCCATCGCGCTTCCACTCGCGCATCTCGACCCTCGTCCCGTCGCCATCGCCGCGCTTCTTCTCGCGCTCGCGCTTCTTGGCCTGGATGTCGGCGTGGAAGCGCTGCGCGAAGTAGGTGTACGCGGGCGGGATGAAGCGCGACACGCCGCGCGAGTTGTAGAAGCCGTTGGCCTGAGCAGCGTCAGCAGTCAGTTCCTTCTACTTCCGAGACGAGGGGAGGACCAGGAAAGGAAGGCAGGGAACGGGGAACGCACCTCGGGCGACGCGCTCACGATGCGGACGTTCGCGTAGCTGTCGAGCACGAGCTTCTTGTAGTCCTCCCTCAGGCCAAAGTACCCGCTCGTCCAGTCGAGCGTCGTGTTCCGCCCCCCTGGCGCAGTCGCGAGCGCGTTCGCGGCGCGGAAGATCTCGGGCACGACGAGCTCGGTCTCTTGCGCGATGCTGAAGGGCCCCATCTGCAGCACGGGCCGGAGGAAGGTGTCGAAGTGGGCGAGGAAGGGGATTCGAGGGGACGAGGAAGAGGGCAAGGGCGGGTGAAGGCCAGAGGGAGAGGGTGGGAAGGGCGGGAGGGATGATGCGAGCTCCTGCGGAGACTTGCGCCGCCAGGTGCGGGTCAGGGCCTCGAGGGCGTCGTGCGCGCCGCTTTTCAGGTCGGGGATCAGCGTCCGCGGGTCGTCGAACGGGTTCTTTTGGGTGAGGTTGTCCTCGGGCCAGTGGATGTCGAGCGCGGGGTGGGGCGTCGAGGTGTCGGAGGCGGAGACGCGGAAGGAGGCGCGCGAGACGAGCGCGAGGAGGGAGGAGAAGTACGAGGCGAGCGGGGCGTGTTGCCGGAAGAGCAGGTAGCGGTCTGTCCGGTTGGTGAAGTAGTCGTGCGAGAGATTGGCGCTGCGGGGAGAAACAGTCAGACAAAGAACAGAAGGGAGAAGAAGAGGAAGAAAGCGCACCCAGAAAGGATCACGTCGTCGTCGAACCCGTAGACCTTCATGTGCTGCAGCCCCCAGCCCTCATTGAACCGCTTCGGGACGTACTCCTTCGCCCAACCATGGAGCGCGGGCGTGTGGAAGAGGCGCAGGTCGACCTGGGCGGGAAAGGACGCGGCGAGGGAGGCGAGGAGCGAGGCGGACGATGGTGCCGGGTGCTCGCGCGTCGAGCGAAGGTAGTCGACGAGGAGGGTGAGGCGCAGGGAGGGGTTGGCGCGCAGGGCCGAGTGCAGGGTCGCGACCTGCGGGTGGACCGGGGGAAGAACGGGTCAGTTTGGGAGGAAGAAGAGGGGGGAACGGCGGAAGGCGAAGGGACGGACGAGCTCTGTCTCCTCCTTGCCGACGTAGAGGCTGGCGATGAAGATGCGCCTGCGGGCGTGCCGGATGCGGTCCTGTCGAGGGAAAGAAAGAAGCCGCGGGATGAGCTCCTCCGCCTCGTCGTTCCTCGAGCGGGCGAGAGAGCGACCACGCACCAGGAGCGTCCGGTAGAACTCGCTCGGCTCGTACAGCACCTGCACGTGCTCCGTGCCCCGCGTCGGGAAGGCCGGCAGCGGCGACAGCGCCTGCTCGACGTCCTCGAATGCTGGATGCCGCAAGTGTTCAGCGGGCGGCAGCCGGCTGGCGGGCGTGTGCACCGCCCGTCGGAGCACCCGGCGTGCGGCGCTACCGGGCCGCAGACACGAGCAGAGCGAGCATAGCATTCGCAAGCGGTGGAGGAGCGGAACGAAGGAAGGGTAGGCTCTCGCGGCAGGCGGCAAGTTCGGCTCGGCGGGTTGTCAACTACCACCGGCTCGTCAACGACTACTTCTTCCCCTTCTTCTTCTTCCCCCCTCCGCCCCCTCCACCGCCCGACTTGCCCTTCGCCGGCGTCCCCGGCTGGCTCCTGGGCGCCTCGGGCTCAGCCGCCCCCTGCATCAGCGCGACCTTGTCCTTCTTCTTGCCCCGCGCCTTCTCCTTGGCCTGGAGGAGCGCGTCGCGCATGCTCGGCCGCTGGCGCTTCGGGATCCAGCGGTCCTCGGGCGGTGGTGGGGCGCCCGAGGTCGCGCCCGCGGGGAGAGGGCGGCGCGAGGAGCGCTTCTTCGGCTGGTCGTCCAGCGTGACCTTCGAGGTCGACGCGACGGGCCTGCGGGCTGCCGACGAGGTGGAGGGGAGGACGAACGCGAGCGGGCGCGACTCGAGCTCCTCGACTGGCGGGACGGGGAGGGACGCGAGCGTCGAGGGAACGGCAGTGAGGAAGTCGAGCTGGGCGGTGCAGGCGGCGAGGTTGGCTTGCAGGTCGGCGGTCTCGGGCGAGTCCTGCGCGTGTGGAGAATGGTGAGGATGAGCTCAGGGCAGGAGCAGAAAAGGGGAAAGCGGACCAGGTCGGCAGAGGCGGCGAGGTCGTCGAAGGCGGACTGGGCGGCTTCGTAGTCGCCGAGGCGGTAGTGCTGCCGAAGGTCAGAGCACGTCAGCATGGCCAGGGAAGGAAAGGAACGCAGCAAGACGCACGAGCTGCGCCTGCAGGACCTCCCTCGCCCTGTCCTCCTCATCGTCGTTCTCACTCTCCCTCAGCGTGTCCTGCGCATCTGCGGGGCGACCAAGCTTGTAGAGGCAGTACGCCTGGGCGGTCGAATCGGCCGTGTCGACCTGGAGGGCCTGGTCGTAGCGTTCGAGGGCGACAAGGAGCTGCTGCTGGGTGCGGCGGGCAAGGGCGTCTTGCGGGTCGAGGGTGAGGACTGCGAGGTGATCAAGAGGGTCAGCTCGAGTGGGTGCGAGGGCAGGAGAGGGGGCGTACGCTTGTTGATGGTCGAGAGGGCCTGGGGGAGGTGGTCGTCGACGAGTTGGGCGTGGAGGCGGCGGTAGAGGCGCTGCTGGCGTGCAGCAGGGTCGACCGGGGTGCGGGCAGTGGCTGTCATGGTGCACTGCGAGTCGAGTGTATGGGGCGAGATCGAGAGCCTCACGGGTAGCTGGATGAGGACGAGGTCGAGTGGTGGGTCTTGCTCCGCTTCGCTGATCGCTCGAGCTGATCGTGCACATTCCTACTCTCCCGCTCACCCTACGCCCGCCCCTACCCTCCCTGCCACCCTCACCACTCGTCCCCACTCGCCAGTCTCCATCCCCCGCACCCCACCTCGTCCCAACCATGGCCGCCGTCTCGTCAGACCCCCTCAAGCAGCCCAAGAAGCAGTCCCCCTTCGCCGTCATCCAGGAGGACCCCTAGTCCGCTCGTCTCCACCCCTCTCCCACCCCACCCCACTGACCTTCTCCTCCTCCCCCTGACGTAGCCTCGAGCCCTTCGAGGGAGCCATCCAGGCCCGGTAGGCCCTCTCACGCTCGTCCTACGGCATCTACGGACCACTGACCACCCTCTCACGCAGCACCGACAAGTACAACCAGTGGCTCGCCCAGATCAACCAGCACGAGGGCGGCACCAACAAGTTCTCCCAGGCCTACAAGTCCTACGGCCTCCACGCCCTCCCGGACGGCAGCGTCAGGTACCGCGAGTGGGCGCCCGGCGCAGAGACCGCCAGCCTCATCGGCGACTTCAGTGCGCCTCTTCCTCTCTCCCTCCCCGCCGTTTTTCTTGCCGGGTCAACCTGGGCTGACGAAATATGAGGAACAGACGGTTGGGACCGCGAGAAGCACAAGATGCAGAAGGACCAGTACGGCGTCTGGGAAGTCGTCGTCCCTGCGGCGGGCAAGGGCCAGGTCGCCATCCCGCACAACTCGAAGGTCAAGGTGCGGCCCCCTCTCTTTCCTTCATTCCGCCCTCGAGAGCTCACATATCTCATCGCGTACCATAGATCTCGATGACCACCCCGTCAGGCGAGCGCATCGAGCGCCTCCCTGCCTGGGCCACGTCCGTCTTTTTCTTCCTCCTCCCCTTTCCCGTCTTTCCAGCTGAACCTCCCCCTCACCCGAGACAGGCGCGTCGTCCAGGACCTCACCGTCTCGCCCATCTACGACGCCGTCTTCTGGAACCCGCCGCAAAAGTACACGTTCAAGAACAAGCGGCCGGCGCCGCCCCGCGCGCCCAAGGTGTACGAGGCGCACGGTGCGTCGTCTTCCTCTCCGCCATTCTACTGCCGGATGCAGAGACTGACGGTCGATCTGTGCAGTCGGCATTTCGACTCCCGAGGCCAAGATCGGCACGTACACGGAGTTCACCCGCGACGTACTGCCGAGGATCAAGAAGCTCGGGTACAACACCATTCAGCTCATGTACGCTCTCCCTGCTCCTCTTCTGCCCGAAGTGCAGAGACTGACGCGAGTGCGCACGAAGGGCCGTCATGGAGCACGCGTACTACGCCTCGTTCGGCTACCAGATCACGTCCTTCTTCGCCGTCTCGTCGCGCTACGGTCCGTCCCTCCCCTTCTCCCCTTCTTTCCCGCTATCCTCCTGACTGATGCATCGTTCGGCCCGCAGGAACCCCCGAGGAGCTGATGCAGCTCATCGACACGGCGCACGGCCTCGGCATCACCGTCCTGCTCGACGTCGTGCACTCGCACGCCTCGAACAACTCGGCCGACGGCCTCAACCACTTCGACGGCACCGACCACCAATACTTTCACGGTGGCGCCAAGGGCCGGCACGAGCTGTGGGATTCGTGCGTCCTCCCTCATCCGCTCTTCCCGTGCTTCCCTGCAGGATTTGCGAGAGTACTGATGGACGGAGTCTGGTCGCCGCACAGCCGCCTCTTCAACTACGGCCACCACGAGGTCCTGCGCTTCCTGCTGTCGAACCTGCGGTTCTACATGGACGAGTACATGTTCGACGGCTTCCGCTTCGACGGCGTCACGAGCATGCTCTACACGCACCACGGCATCGGCACCGGCTTCTCCGGCGGCTACCACGAGTACTTTGGCGAGGGCGTCGACCAGGAGGCGGTCGTGTACCTCATGATCGTGCGTTCCGCTCTTTTCCCTCTCTTCCTTCCCGAGGGGCAGAAGCAGAAGGTTGACGAGACGGTTTGAGTGCACAGGCTAACACGATGCTGCACGAGCTGTATCCGAACGTGATCACGATCGCCGAGGACGTCTCGGGCATGCCGGCGCTGTGCCGCACCGTCGCCGACGGCGGGCTCGGGTTCGACTACCGCCTCGCGATGGCCGTCCCGGACATGTGGATCAAGCTCCTCAAGGAGTCGCCGTCGGACGAGAGCTGGGACATGGGCAACATTGTCTTTACGCTCACGAACCGGCGGTGGAAGGAGAAGAGCATCGCGTACGCCGAGAGCCACGACCAGGCGCTCGTCGGCGACAAGACGCTCGCGTTCTGGTTGATGGACAAGGAGATGTACACCAACATGAGCGACTTGACCGAGAGGACGGTGACGATCGACCGCGGGCTGGCGCTGCACAAGATGATCCGGTGCGTTCTCACCCTCCTCCCTTTCCATTCTTCCCGGTGACTGATGACAGTTGTGCGACTTGCAGCCTCATTACCCACGCGCTCGGCGGCGAAGGTTACCTCAACTTTGAGGGCAAGTGCGTCTCGGCCGTTCCGTTCTTATCGCCCCTCCCTCTTTCGTTCCGCTCTTTCTGACCTCGTCCTCTCACTTCTCCTCCCGACTTCTGCAGCGAGTTCGGCCACCCGGAGTGGCTCGACTTCCCGCGCGAGGGCAACGGCGACTCGTACCAGTACGCGCGGCGCCAGTTCAACCTCGTCGACGACCACCTCCTGCGCTACAAGTACCTGTGGGAGTTCGACGCGAGGATGAACAACCTCGAGGACGAGTACCAGTGGCTGAGCGCGCCGCAGGCGTATGTCAGCTTGAAGAACGAGGTGCGTTGGCGAAGGCCTCTCTTCTTCTCCTCTTTGTCGACTCGCAAAGAAAGGGGGATGCCGGGAAGTCTTGCGCTGACACACCCCTTCCCCTTGCAGTCCGACAAGGTCATCGTCTTCGAGCGCGCGAACCTGCTCTGGATCTTCAACTTCCACCCGTCGCAGTCGTTCACCGACTACCGCGTCGGGACCGACTGGGCCGGCGAGTACCGCGTCGTGTTCTCCTCGGACGACAAGGAGTTTGGCGGGCATGCGAACATTGACAAGAGCGTCAAGCACTTTACGACGCCGATGGAGTGGAACGGGAGGAAGAACTGGCTGCAGGTGCGTTCTCGCGCATTGACTGCTTGCTCTCTGCCTTGCTGTGCCTCTCGGCGTCGCACGCTGATGCAATCTCTCGCACACTGCTCGTACAGGTCTACCTGCCGTCGCGCACCGTCCAGGTTCTCGCCCACTAGTTCCTCCGACCCCTCGACCCCTCCAGAACTCTTCTCGCCTTCGCCTCTCGCTTCTTCTCTGCGCACCCGATACACACCTACACCGTCAGTATCCCTCAAAAGAGCCTGTCCGTCGTCCTCTGTACCCAAAAACTCCGTCTCTTCGCTTGTCGCATTTTTCCTTCCTCATTCTGTCTCCGTAGTTCGCCCGTCAGTCCGCCGTAACGCACATTCGCTTGAAGTCCTCGTCGGGTGTGCTGAATGAAAGCGAGCACAATGGGGCGATCGCAAACTCCGCGTGGGAGGAAGACGCGCTCGTGCACGCGCCGTTCCTCCTTCTCCTCCTCCTCCTCCACCCCTTGCTTTGCTCCTCGCCCCTCCAGCACCGGCTGCTGCCTGCTCTCTTACACCGTCACTCCTCCCTCGTCACTCGTTCCTCCTTCTCCCCTCCCAGCATGTTCACCCGGATTCTACTGCCCGTCGCCGCCGCCGCCTCGCTTGCGGCTGCTGCCGAGCTCGTCCCGCTTACGCCTGCCGATGGCCAGAAGGTGCGTACTGGCTTCTCTACCTCGTCGCCGCGAAGGAGCACTGACCGTCGAGCTACCCTCGAACCTCTTCCTCCCTCCTCCTCGTCTCGGTCGCCTACCTCCTTCTCTTGGCTCCTGCCGGACCTCTCCAACCGCGACTCCTCGCCTTCCCGTCGCTCTTCGCGGCCTGCACGCACCTGTCACGCACGTTGTCCTGCGCTGCCGCGGAAACTCCGCCCGCTCACCTCGACCCTTGTTCCTCGACGCCTCGACCCGCCCTTGCGTTCCTTCGCGCCTCTTCGCCTCGCTCACCCCTCCCACTCTCTGCGCCGCCACGTCAACTCGGTCGGCAAACCCGCTCCTCGCCAACGCTTCCATCGGACTGCGCCGCCCGCTCCTCTTTCCTCTCTTCCCTGCCTCAACTCAATCCGACTCCTCGGCACCCGTCTTTCCGCCCTACGCTTCTACCTCCTCGTCTTGTCACGACGGTGTCTTTGCCATGCGCCTGACGCTGCCACGAACGCGCTGGGGATGATCAGGTCGGCGGAACTTGCAAGATCAACTGGGACCTCGACACGGTGCGTTCCTTCTTTCCTTGCTCCCCTTTCTCTTCCGGATCTCCCTCGTTCGCGCGCGTACTGACTCCTTCCTGCGGCGCGACCAGACCGGCGTGTGGACCAACTTCTCCATCACGCTCAAGACGGGCGCCAACCTCAACATGATCGCGCTCGAGACGGTCCAGACGGGCATCGACGGCACGACCGGCACCGGCGAGCTCGACTGGACGTGTCCGGACGTCAGCCCCAACTCGGACAGTGCGTCGCTGCTTCGCTCCGGCCCTTTCCCTCTTTTCGCTCGGAGCACTGATGGCTGTTCGCGCTGCGGCAAACGTACAGTCTACTTCTACGAGTTCGCGCAGGAGGGCGCTGATGTGCAGTGGACTACGCGCTTCACCATTGCGGCCGCTGACGGGTCGACCGTGCGTCCCTGCCTTTCCTTCTCCCCTTTCCTTTCCTGTTTTCCCCACTGACCTCTTTCCTGCCCGCAGACTGACCCGACCAACGAGACCGACGGCATCGCGTGGGGAGTTGGCTCCCTCGTTGGCGGCTCCTCCACGCAGGCCTCCTCCGGGTCGACCCGTAGTGCCTCTTCCGCCGCCGCCTCTTCCGCCTCTTCGGCCGCCTCCACCGCCGCCTCCTCTTCCTCTTCCTCTGCTGCCGTCACCTCCCCTGCCTTCTCGACCGACGCGTCCGCGTCCGCGTCCGACGACGGCGTCGTGACCGTCACCTCGACCTCGTCCGCCTCGCAGCAGTCGGCGGCGTCGTCGTCCTCGGCGGGCCAAGCGGCCGCGAGCGCGCAGAGCAACGTCACGACCGACAGCGGCGCCGCGGGTCTCAAGGCTGGGTTTGCCCTCGGCCTCGTCGGCGCCGCGATCGCGCTCTTCGCCTAAGCGGATCTAGCGCGTGGTGGGGTGCGGCTGGCGGAAGAAGAAGGAGACGAGATGAGAAGGAGAGAAGCGCAGGACCGCTTCGCACCCCGTTTGCTCTATACCCCCCTTCCCCTCGCCCCCTCCCCTCTCTTCTCAAAGCTGGAGCATCGCCCTCTTCCCCTTTCTCCCCCGTTTCCCGCATCCATCTCGCAGGTCTCGCCTCCTCCCACTCATGGACATTGCACCTCTCTTCCGTTCCCTATGTTACGACTAGCAGCCCCTCGCCCACTCATAGCGCCCGCTTTGGATCGCTTGCAATCCTACCTCTCTACTAGCTTTCTCTCCTCCGCTTTGCGGGCTCCGTGCCAGAGCCGGGGTGGATACATTGACAGACCGGAAGCGGAGGAGAATCTACAGCTTGGCCTTGCGCACGCCCTGCTCGTCCGGACACGGACCCTTCCACTCCTTGCCGAGCCAGAACGCGATCTGCTCGAAGCGGTCTGCACAGATGGAAGGGGAGTCAGCATGAGCATGACTCCAGGAAAGGAGAGAGGAAGGTGGGAAACTGAGGGAGAGTAAAGGCGTACCGGACCCGAAGAAGGAGCGCTTCTCGCCGTCGTCGCGCTCGATGATGATCCAGGGCTTTGGACAAGACGAATCCCTCGCATCAGTACCGGCACGCCCAGGGCGACAGCAGATCAGAGAGAGGGATTCGAGCCGACTCACGAATCCGAACGCCCCGTCCTCCTCGACGACCCGCGCGCTCTCGTCCTTCAGCTTGCTCTTGATCGAATCCGAGTTGGCGAGCTCGAGGACGGCCTTGACCTCGCCCTCGGAGGAGAGGCACTTGGCGAGGAGAGACGGGAGCGAGGCGGGCTTGACGAGTTCGGTGGCGGGGAGGGAGGGAAAGGGTTGCCAGAACGCGGACTGTGGGCGAAGCAAGGGTGAGCGCGACTCTCGGCGGCAGAGACCCCCTCTCGTAAGGGGGAGCAAGGGAGAACAGGGGCGAGAAAAACGAACGTAGAAAACGTCCACCGCCCGGTCGAGCACCTCGCCCTGCCCGTACTTCTCCTCAACGGCCCGCAACGCCCTCATGAGGTGGATTGTGCTGATCGGGAACTGTGTCGGGAAAGTGTAGGGCAGCTTGTAGAACTCGGCTGCAAGGGGGAGGTCCTGCCTCTCACGAAAAGAGGTCAGCGGGGCAAAACAGGGAGAGACGGACGAGCACGCACCCAGGCGTTCATCCAGATGCCCTTGTTCTTGACCGTGATGGGCGGCTTGTTGCCGGACGCGGCCATCACGCCGCCGAGGAAGGTGGGCTTGAGGACGAGGTTGAGCCCCCACAAGGGCTTGTAGCGCTTCAGGACTGTGCACACAAGGCCTTCGAGTCAGAATACAACGCCCCCGTATGCATCTCCCACTGCCCCATGGCGAGGGAGACGAGTGAGAGGTTGCCGGATGAGGACGAGGTGGGGAACGACGACGGCGAGCGAGCGGACGCACCGGCGAGCGCGAAGTACGACCAGGGCGACACGCAGTCGAAAAAGAGCGTCGCGGTCGGCATCGTGTCCAGCGAGCGAAGGAGGTCGCGAAAGGACAAGGTGCGTTTCCGGGTTCCTCGCTCGACCCGGTCGTCCTGGCTTGCCGAGGTCTTCGCGCTCAACGAGGCCGAGAGGGGATATGAAAACTGCCACAGGGTTGCAAAACGGGGAAGAACAAGCAGGTATAACCGATCGAGCGAGAGAGGGAGGAGACGAGGAAAACTGCGGTACTATGCGCGTCCGGAAGAGCGCTTTTATAGATGTAGGGGCGACGGGAGAATGGGTCTGGAAGGCGCGGCTACTCCGAGTACTCGTTCTTGACGTCGTCCGGCTTCTCGATCTGCGGGCGGGGGATAAAGGGGTGAGTCTTCGGAAGGAACGGGAGGAAGAGGTGGGAAGAAAACGCACAATGCGCTTGATGCGCTCATAGACGGTGAACACGACAGCCTGCCCGGGTGCGACACGGGCAACGCGCGGCGTGATGCCCTTGTAGAACGCCGACGGGCCCTCCTCGCGGAACATCTGGCCGGCGACGGTGCTGAACCGGGTCCACGCCGTCTCGCCCTTGAGCGCCGTCGCGCGCTGGATGCGCGTCTTGATCGTGTCGATGGGCGCGTTCGTGAAGGGCCCGACGGCACCCGAGATGAGGCCGATGAAGGACGTCTGCCACGCCGGGAGGCCGCCGTCCGGGTATTGCGGCTGGTACTTCTGCAGCAATCGCTTGAGCTCGGTGTAGGCGGTGAAGTTGGCGGCTGGAAGCGGAGGAAAGGGTCAATAAGCCGCTGGAAGGAAAGGAGGAAGAGACCAAGGCTCACCCTGGTTGGTGGCCTGGCGGAGGGCAGTGAGGGCGACACCACGGTAGAGCGTCTTGGGTCCTTCCTCGCGGAGGATGACGAAAAGAGCGTGGGCGGCGTTGCGGTATTTGGGGACGTCCAGCGGGTCGGTCATCGAGTGGACCTGCGCTTGCAGGCGGATCTTGACGACCTCCATCGGGCACACGACCATGACGGCCTCGGTGACACCAGCACCGAGACCAGCTGAAGGATAGGGGAGAAAGGAGTTCAGCGGCGGGAGAAGAGGAGAGGAGACAACGAGGCGCACCGAGGAAGATCATGGGCGAGCTCGTCTTGCCCGTCTCCTTGTTCGCGAGGAGGCCCTTGTACTGCTCGAAGGACGCGAAGCGGATGGCCATCTTCGGGACGATGCCCGTCACGACGGCGCCGAGACCCTTGTACAGACCCAGCGGCGTCTCCCTCCGAATGATGTGCGCGCCGGTCGCGATGAAGCCGCGAGGCTTGTTCTGACCAAGACAAGTCGAGAAGATCAGAACAAAGAAGAGCGAGGAGAATAGGGAGAGAGGAAACGCACGCCAGACTTCTTGCCGCTCTTGCTCAGTTGCATGCGGACCTGCGCGCGGCAAAGGAAAAGCGGTCAGCGGTTCGCCGGTACGAAGGACAAAGGTGGTGCGCACCTTGATGGTGTCGAGCGGGTGGCAGACGAGGGCCTCTGCCAGGCCGGCTCCTCCTCCGGCGAGGAGGTGGACGCCGATGGGAGTCTTCTTCTTGCCGTCAGCAGCCTTGGACATGGTGAGCGGGGAGTGTCAGACGAGGGGGAAGGGGGAGAATAGCGCTGGCGCGGGTCGTGTGGGCGGGAGAGAAAGTCGCGCGTGAAGGCGAGTGGGGGAGCTGGAGGACGAGGGCGGGGCGCGAGCGGGCGTCGAGCGCGGTTATTGCAGGGGTGGCTGGTGGTGCAAGGGAGGTAAGGAGCAACTCGACGAGGCCCAGGAGGGAGTGAGAGCGGAAGGAGAGTTACCGGACGAGAAGGAAGCCGCGGGACCACGACGGCGGAGGCGCAGCGAGCTGGTGAGGGCGGCTAGGGGTCAGCGCGGGGTGTTCAAGCCAGGTCCAGTGCGTGCAGAGCAGTCAGCTTGCCTCGAATTGGGTGAGAGGAGCGGGAGCAGAAGATCCTCGTTCCGCTCGACTTGCAACTCGGGTGCGCCCGCGATTTGCTGCTCCTGCCCCGCTCCGGCCGTCGTTCTGGCGGGCGGCTTCCTCTTCCCTCTCACCGCACTTGACTCGTGCTTGCGCGCGCCTTTCGAGCTGGCCTTGCTCTTCCGGCTCCGCCCGCACCTCGTCCTCCTCCCTCGTCTCTCCCTCAGCGCGGGCTTCCTCGGTTCTCCCGCTGCCTGATTCGCTCACCCCGCCTCGTCGCCTCCGCGGGCTCATGCGCGGAGATTGCTTCGTGCGGATAACCTCGAGAAGAAAACAGGCGCGAGTCGGCGACTCCGCTCAATACTCCGCTCGTCGCTGGGCGTCCTCTTCACGACAGTCATTGTCCGTGACGGGGTGCGAGGGGGAAGACCACTCAAGTGCATCGTCCGGAGGAGCGGCACCGGGCGCGAGAGGAAGCCGCCTTTTTCCTCGACTTCATCGCTCACTCTCTCTTCTCTATGTCGAGCTCGTTCGACTCGGCTGCTGTTCAGGGACCTTCGAATACAGACTGCTAAGACGACGACGAGAGAGCTACACCGACCGGGTGGGGGAAGGACTGCTACAACAAGCACGGAAGAACACCGACGGGGAGGGAGAAACCGACGACAACGGATGCGAGGGATAAGTACGAGGCCTAGAAGTCAAGGGGGACGACGGTGTCTGGTTGGTAGGCGAAGAGGGGGTGGTCGGGACCGAGGACGCCGCTCAGCGCCTTCTCCGCCGGCGAGCTGTCGGAGCACTCGGTGCACCACCGGGCGCCGTACCGCGCGCTGGACGACCTCACGATCGCCCGGGTGACGACCACGGCCGGCGCGAGGGAGGAGGAGGCGGACGAGGCCGTGCGGAGGAGGGATGGGGCTGAGGGAGGAAGAGGGCTGGAAGAGGACGAGGAAGAGCGAGCGGTGGCGGTCGAGGCGTGGGCGGAGTAGGTGCAGCGGAGGGACGAGGTCGAGATCGCGAGCGCGACGCCCTCGCGGTCCTTCCGCAGACCCTCGGCGCGCCACTCCTCCCTCAGCGCGCGCCTCTCCTGCTCCTCGACCGGGACGAGCGGCCGCAGCCTCGCCTCGGCCGCCGACGCCCTGCACCGCATCCAGCACTGCTCGGCGCCGTAGCGGTCGCTCGCGGCGCTCTTGCGAGGCTGGGTCGAAAGGACGGGCGGGAGGAGGGCCGTCTTGCCGAGTTGGGCGGCGGCGAGGGCGGGCTCGGCGCGCGCGGCCTGCTGGAGCTCGACGGCGCGGCGGGCAAGGGCAGCGGATTCGGTGAGGCAGGTCAAGGTGGGAGGAGCGGGGCGGCGGAAGGCGGTGGACCAGCTGAAGCGGTCCGACGGCGTCGGCGGGGAGGAAAGGGTCGGGACCGGCGGCGGCGCGATGAAGGCGGGGAGGAGGGACTGGCCCGCGGCGTACAGGGAGAAGTCGTCCAGCGTGCGCAAGAGGTGGCGGTACCAGCGTTCGACCCGGACGTCCAACTCCTCGACCGGCTGTCCCGATGCCTCGGCTGCGACCTGCCACTCCTCGTAGGCCAGCTCCCACTTCTCCTCGAAGGCGATGAAGGCCATGAGGTGAGCCACCGCGGCGTCGTCGTCCTCGGGCAGGAGATAACTGTAGACCGAGTCGATCTCGCGACCGACAAGGTAGTCCGCCAGGTCGACCTTGGCCTGGAAGACGCGCGAGTAGCCCGGGTAGCCCGGGGCCCAGATCTCGTCGTACTCGTTGTCGGCATCTTGCTCCTCCCCCTGCTGGTCGTTGGCGTCGTCGGAGAAGAGGGAGACCGAGTCGAAGATGGGCGACGGCGGGAAAGAGTCGATGGACGAGGCGGGCGACGACGGCGGCGAGGCGAGGAGGTCTTCGTCGTCCTCGGTGTAAGAGGAGATCGCGGCGAGGTCGAGCTTGAGGTCGACGGCGAGAGCGTCGTTCGATTTGGCGGTGGAAGGGCCGGAAGGGGAGGTGGACGAGTCGGCGAGGGCAGACGGGAGGGTGATGCCGAGGCCGTCGAGGGTCGAGGGAATGTCAGGGAAGGTAGCGAAGGCGGAGCAGTCCTGTTTCGAGGCGAAAAAGCAAGTCGGTAGGAAGTCAGCTCAGGTCGAGATGAGGAGGCGAAGGTGATGGAGGAGGAAAGAGACGCACCTCGCTGCCCGCGATGCCAACGAGGTCGAGTGCACGCTCGATGGACTGCTCGACGGCGTAGCACGTCGCCTCCTTGGCGCGGTGAACGAGGGCGGAGGAGGTGAAGAGGGCGAAGGAGAGCGACGAAGTCGCCAACAAACGAGGCGACCTTCGACCGCATGAGCGCGAGCGGAGAGGAAAGATTCTCTTCCTCGTCCGCGCT
>JAQJIZ010000121.1:0-57409 GCA_029873605.1 Rhodosporidiobolus sp. SP3-3/4 | reverse complement strand
AACCTAACCTAACCTAACCTAACCTAACCTAACCTAACCTAACCTAACCCTAAGTGGCTGCAACCTTACCAACGCTTATGACACCCCAGCTGCAACCTTACCGGGCACTATGAGGCTGTAACGCAAACTTACTGGGCCTCGTGTGGCCCTATTGCAACCTTACTAGGCCTCGTGAGGCCCTTTTGTAACCTTGCTGGGCCTAAAAGTGCTCTATTGTGACCGTCCAAGCAACAAAAGGAGCCTTTGCTAACCCTAGCTAACCCTAGTTTCTAACCTTACCCCCCCCCCCTTTTTTCCTTATACATGTACAGTGGTTTCGAGCAGGTCGAACTCTGCCCTAGTATCCACTGTTTCTACAAAAAAAGGGACCCTAACTGCGGGTTAGGGTAGAGAGACCCCTAACCAGGGACCCCTAACCAGGGACCCCTAACTACGGGTCGACGGGAGCGAGAAAGACTATAGCTTGCTCCCTTTCCTTTCCCCTCTCCGTCTTGCCCTCGTTTGCCCCAACTGACTTTGCCAGCCTCGCTTCCTTTGCAGAGTGGAGAGGCGAGCGCGAGCTTCTGTGCAAGCGCTAGGGTGCAGATACCTCCGTTTCACTCCTTCCCTCGAGCTTGCCCCCCTCCCACCTTCCGCCTCGCATCAATCCCCCAAGCCCACCCGTGAGTCTACAACCCCGGCGGCGGCGGCACCGCGCCGTACACGCCGCTTCCTCCCGCCGCCGGGGGCGGGGGCGGCGGCGCATCGCTCGGAGGCGGCGGGGGCGGCGCATCGGACGGGGGCGGAGGAGGGGCGGAAGACGGAGGAGGGGGTTGAGGGGTGGAAGAAGCGGCAGGGGTGGCGGCGGGGTTGGCGGCGTACTGGGCGTAGGCGGCGTAGTACCTGCACGGAAAGGAGGATGCTAAGCGAGAAGACCGGGAGGAAAGGGTAGAGAGAAGGGGCAAGGGAGCGAGACGCACTGCGTGTAGTACGCCTGGCTCGCGGCGTCGAGCGAGTTCCACCACGCCGTGTACGCCTCGGCCGACATCTGGCCCTGCCCACCGGCAGCGGCAGCGGCCGCGGCGGACGGGTCGGAAGGCGGCGCGGGAGGGGCCTCGCCGGCGGGGAGCGGCGCGGTGAGGCCGGGAGAGGCGTACTGGTTGGCCTGCGGGCGGAACCGGCACGGAAGAGTCAGTGTGTGTCGGCTTCTCCCCCAGAAACGACCCCAAGCGCAACGAACGACAACGACGAGGGCAAAGAGAAAGGGGAAGCAAGCGCGCGCCGCACCTGGTAAGCATACGGACTCGCCTGCCCCTGCCCCTGCTCCTGCCCGAGCCCCGGGAAGCGCATCGGCGCGCCGTACTGCTGCTGCTGGCCGCCACCGTACCCGCCCTGGTGCTGCTGGTGCTGGTTCTGCTGGGCCTGCTGGCGCGCCTCGCCGTGCTTCTCGCGGACGACGTCGAGCAGGTCGCGCGCGAGCGTCAGGGCGCGGTCGATCGAGGCTTGGTCCGGGCCGCTGCACGCGCGAAAAGAGCAGGCAAAGGAGGGTCAGCGCGTTGCCTTCTTGTGGCAGCACCTCGAGGCGCCTCGAGCCGAAGCTGGAGGGGAGAGGGGGGCACAAGAGAAAGCGAGACGCACGCGACGGAGATGTGCATCGGCTCGTCGCTCTCCCTGCCCGTCTCGGTCTCGATGAAGCCGCTGCCGAGGCCCTTGATCTGCACGCGCGTGCCCGTCTCGGTCTGGATGTACTTGACGAAGAGGCCCTGCGCGACGATGGAAACGCGAGAGTCAGTATGAGGTGAGGAGGCAGGCGCGGAGAGCGGGCGTTGGGGGAGGGCAAGGCGTGGGATGAAGGGACGGCAGAGGAGAGAAGCCGAGAGGGGGAATGGATTGAAAGGCTGGAAGGGAGAGAAAAGGTGAAGAGAACGCACCGCCGGCCCGACCGTCTTGGCGCGGATGTTGAAGTTGCGCAGCGGCTCGAGGTCGATCGGGAGCTTCTCCTCCTGCCACTTGCGCTGCGGGGTTGACGAGCGAGGAGCGGGGCGAGAGGGCACGGGAATGGGAGAGAGAGAGGAGAGGGAGGAAGGAGGGAGGCGCAGGAGGTGAAAGCGGCATGAGGACAGGATGGAGAGGGAGGGCAGGGAAGGAAAAGGCACGTAGAAGAAGAAGGTTGGTCAGTTTTGTCCCCCGAAGAGAGCGACCCTCTCTCCCGCCGCCGTGCCGGACGAGAGAGTGAGAGAGAGCGGGAGACGGCCCCGGGAGAGAACAAAAAATAACCTACCCTCCCGCCCCACCCCTGGTCCTTTGGCGGCCCGCCGCGGTCGCCTGCCCCGCCCGGCCCGCCCATCGAAGTCGCTTCCGAGTCGATCAGCTGCCGGACGGCGCGGACGCCGGCTTCGAGCTTGTCGGCGGTTTCCTGCACGAGGAGGAGGAGGGGAGTGGGAGGAGGGGAAAGGGTGCGGGCGGGAGTGGGGAGAAGGGGAGAAGGGGAGAAGGGGAGAAGGGGAGCAGGGGAGCAGAGGAGGGCAGAAGGAAAGGGGAGCGTCAGTCGACCGCACGTCGAGAAAGACCCGCAAGTGAGCGAGGAACTCCGCCCACGAGAGGGAGAAGCCCGGCGAGCGGCAGGACGCACGGCCGTGATGTGCAAGTACAGCGGCGGGTCCTTCTCGGTCGCCATGGCCTTGTCCGGGTACCACACGCCGCGGGTGAGCACGGCCGCGCCCGTGTCGGCGAGGAGCTGCTGCTGCGTAGGCCCTTTGGTGAGCAGGTAGCGGTTGCGCAGGTCGTTGATCTCGATGTCTTCGACGAAGCTGCGGGGCGGGTGCAAGGGCGCAAAGAGGAGAAGGGGTGAGGGCCGAGGTAAGTCGCGCGGGAGTCGAAGGAGCGTAGGAGGGAGAAGAGGCCGGGATGTGGTCGTGGGGGAAAGAGGGCCGATGAGGTGGGGTCGTCAAGCGAGGGTGATCAGGGGAGGGCGTCGGCACGAGTTCGATCAGTCCGAGGCCGAGGGCAAGGAGTAGAGAAGAAGGAGGAGAGAACCCGGTCAGTCCACACCCAAGAGGAGAAAGACAAGGGCAAGAGACTCACAGCCCGGCCTCGCGGTCCCTGTCCCTCTCGGCCCTCATCGCGCCGCCCTGGCTCATCCCGATCTGGCCTCCCGCGCCCGCGCCTCCCGGGTGCGGCGGCGGCGGGGCGTCGCCGGACGGAGGGGGAGGGGGCGGCGCGGGGACTTGGCGCGAGGGGTGGTGGTGGTACGACGTGGAGGAGGAGGAGGAGGCGGAGAGGCGGGCGGCGATGGCGGCTGTGGGAGGGTGCGGGAGGGGAGGAGGGTCAGCATGGGAGGATCAGGGCGAGATGAGGGTTGAATGGCTCGGGAGGAGCAGGTCGAAACGGCGTCGTAGGGTGCTGCCGCTCGGCCGGCGAGCTAGGAGGGCAACTCCTCTCGAGGCGTTGCACGAGGCGGATGGGGGCTAGGACAGCGCTGTGACCGGGACGCCGTGGTGTTGCTGGTCGAGGGGAGTGACCGTCGACCGCTCGAGTCGCGCTCGCAGCGCCGCCGGTCGAGCTGGACGTGGGTCAAGTGGTGCTGCTGCAGCTGTAAAGGTGCACACTAGGCTCGCACGAGGTCGTGGCGCTGCTGGTCGACGAGTAGCACCTGGTCGTCCTCGTGCCGTCCTCACCTCGACCACTCCCTCCAAGCGCACTCCTGCCCGGGTAGACTCCCCATAGAGAGCACTCGTAAGCACGTGGACTAACCTGCCGCTTCTGCCGCCTTGTCGCCGGCGTGACCAGCGGTTGCGCCGTCCCCCGTCTTGAGGCTCTTGCTCGGGTCAGCTCCACCCGAGGCAGACGAGTCGTCCCAGCGACGCTTGCGGTCCGACGACGGAGTGTCAGACATGGTTAGTAGAAGAGTGAGTGAGAGTGGTGAGAGGGAGAAGTGGGGGACAAGGAGAGCGAGGAGGAGAGGGAGAGTGAGAGGTCCACATCCGTAAAGTCGAGAGAGAGCCTCGATAGTCTTGTGAGAGTGTACTGCACACGCTGAGACGGCACACGCTGCTTCGACTGCCCAGTCCTGCGACTTGGTCCTCGTCCCGCTTTCGCTCGGCTCTCTTTCCCTCTTGCCCGCTTCCTGTTCCTCGTGCACCTGCCCAACACCCTCCCAGTGAGTCCCACTACTTCCCCACTCACTGTACTGCCCCTCTCGCTGTCCCTCGCTGGTGCGCACCGCCCCCTGGCCCTCTTCATCTCCGACTCGCTTCCTCTCCTTGTCCCTCGTCTCCTGCACCCACTACCACCTCGCACACCCTCACACCGTCATCACCCACCCCCTCCACCCCCCCTACCGCACCCGCTGACCTTTTCCCGTCCCGCCCGCGTGACTGCAGCCCCACTTCGCTCCTCTCAAGCCCCTTCCGCCTCAGCTCCCACCACCGTCAAGCTACACGGCCAGCGAGGGGAGCACTAGCACCACCGGACAGAGAGCACGCGGGCAAACTAGGTGAGCTTCTCGACTGGCTCCCTGCGACGAGGGACTGGCGACGGACCAGCGCGGGAGCAGGACGAGGTGGTCAGGGCCGGAGCACGAGCAGGCGCGCTTCGAACGAGGCAACCAGACGCACTGCGTCCGCCTGTCAGAGCTGTTGCCGACCTCGCGCAGTGCGGTCGACGATGGCCGCCTCGAGCTTTTTCTCTCACGCTCTTCCTCCTGGCGAGGTAGGGGAGCAACTTCTGACTCTGAGCTCCCGTTGGCCCTGTTCGCCGCCGCGCTAGACTCTGTCCTTCCGTTCAGCAGGTCCCTCTCCCCCGCTCCCCTCACTGACCCCTCTCCCTCCCCTCTTCCCCACTTCCTCATCCAACCTCATGCAGCCAACAAAGCAGCAGCCCCGCGCCTCCCGCTCGCCCCCGTCCTGCCACTCAGGGCCTCAGCCGCTCATGCCGCCCTCGTCCCTCTCCCCCCGCCCGCTCTCTCCCACCTCCTGCACCTCCGACCCTCCTCCCTCGCCCTTGACGGACCCACTCCTGTCCTCCCCTCCGCCCGCCTCTCCTCGCTCCCACTCGCACTCGCACACCGCGCCGCACGACCCCGAAGCGGGCGAAATGACCTCCGGATCGACCTCGGACTGGTCCGCTCCCTCGTCCTCGTCCGAGGACGAGCATGACGAGGGCGAACTCGAAGACGACGGGTTCGACCTCCTCTCCGCCTCGCGCGAGTTTGGCTCCGAGGCCGCGTCGTCGACCGCCTCGTCCGCCGACGCCGAGGAAGGCGCCGAGGGGAGCAAGATGCGCCTGAGCTTTCCCGACCCGATGACCTCGTCGCTCGCGTCGCTCTCGGCAGAGTCGAGCGCGTCGACGCACGAGGACGACGACCAGGCGAGCGCCACCGAAGAGGAGGACGACCAGCAAGCGGAGGGGCGGGACGACGCCGAGTACTCGCTCTTGCTCGACGCGCCCGGGTCCAAGCCTCCCGCCGTCAAGCCGAAGCCGATCAAGCCGAAGCCGAAGAAGGCGCACGAGGTCGACGACGAGGTCGAGTTTGAGGACTTCGGCGCGAGTGTCACTTCGACGCCTCCTCCCGCCGAGCCGTTCGAGGACGCGGAGGAGAAGGAGGAGGAAGAGGAGGAGGAGGACAAGGACAAGACCCCAAACGCGTCGCTCCTCCGCACCACGACCATCACCACCAGCAGCGCGAGCAGGAGCAGCAAGGACAAGCACGTCGGCGCGTGGGTGCGCTCGACCACCTCGGCGTCGGCGAGGGCGTCGCCGGCGAGCTCGGCGGTGCTCCGCGCGAGCGCGGGCGGGAAGGGGAAGGAGAGGGGGCAGGAGTCGATGGCGAGCAGCCAGGCGACTGTCGTTGGCGCGCCCTCGTCTCTCTCCCTCGACGAAGCCTCTCCGCCTCCTTCTTCTTCGCGCCCCGCCCCCACCGGCGAGTCGAACACCCCGCTTACCTCGGACTCGAAGGAGAAGCAGAAGGACAAGCCCGCCCGCCCGCCCGGCTCGGGCGCCCCCCTCACCTCCCTCTCCGCGCTCCCGCTCGGCAAGCTCGCCCTCCTCGCGCTCCTCGCCCTCCTCGCGCTCAGCACCGCCGGCGCGCTCTTCGCCGGCGCTCGCTTCGGGGCCAAGCAGCCGCAGCCGGGGGACGAGCACGCGCTCGCGCGCCTCAGCCCGGCGCAGCGGGTCGAGGTCCTCCCCCACCGCAGGGAGCAGAGCCGGCTCGAGGCGGTTTTCGAGAGGTTGGAGGGGCGCGTGAGGCCCGTCAAGGTGGAGGGGGAGGCGGAGGAGCCGCCGAGCGTGTATAGGGCGCCGGAGTGGGTGGGGAGGATGATGGGGGAGTGGGAGCGGGAGAAGAAGGAGGAGCAGGAGAGGGAGCGGGTGCGCCTCGCTGCCCGTGCCGTCAAGAAGGAGGAGGAGGGGACGGTCAAGGAGGCGACCAGGCCTGGCGCGCGCAAGGAGCCCGAGCGCATCGGCGGCGCCGTCCGTCCCGTCGAGCCGGTCGAGGGCAAGGTCGACCAGCAGATCGCCTTCGCTGCTCCGCCGATCAAGACGAAGCAGCAGCAGCAGCACCAGGCGGAGAAGAGGGAGCACGAACTTGCCGTCGTCCCCGAGGCTGCCGTGCCCGCCGTCAAGCCCGCCGTCGAGCCCGCCCGCGAGCCGAAGAAGAGGGAGCTGCCGAGCCCGCTTGCCTCGCTTTTCGGCGTCGAGTCGGAGCAGCAGGAGGAGGATCAGCGCCGGCCTGCTCAGGCGGAGAAGCAGCGCACCGCAAACTCGCACGCGCGCTCGCACGAGTCGCACTCGCACACCCACCCGCACCGCCACCGCTCGGCGGGCAGGACCGTCGTCGACCTCTCCTCGCCCAACAACGAGCATGAGCGGGCAAAGAAGGCCGCCGACGCGGTCCGCGTCGTCTCTATTGATGAGGAGCAGGAGAGGTGGACGAGGAAGGTGAGCCGCGAGGGCAGGAAGGCGCTCCGGCGCGCGCGCAGGGCGGTCGAGGGCGCGGCGAGGCAGATCAAGCACCAGGCGCGCGGCGTCTTCCCCCGTCGCGTTCCTCGCGCTCAGCAGGCCGCCTCGCCCTCGCTCGACACGACCAAGCTCCCCGCCGAGCTCTCCCACCTCGCCGCGCAGCTCTCCTCCCTGCTCGCCTCGTCGTCCTCCACCGCCGGGGCGCTCTCGGCCCGCCTCGCCCGCCGCGCCGCGGCCCTGTCGGCGCACCTGCGCGCCGCCGGCCCCGTCCTCGTCGACCTCTCGCGCTCGTCCTCGGCCGGGCTTGACAAGACGCAGAGGAAGGCGCTGCGGCGCGCGGACAAAGCGGCGAGGAAGCTCGCCCGCGCCGTGAGGGACGAGTCGGCGCGCTTGCTCGCTTCGTCATCGTCGGCGGCGGCGGCGCGCAACGGGCTCGGGGACGACTCGGCCGCGCTCGCGACGACGCTGCGCCAGGCGTACGCGGGCGCGCAGGCGCTCTCGGCGCAGCTGCGGGCCGCGCTCGACCCCGCCCCTGCCTCGGCCTCGGTGCGCGCGATGGGCAGGGACGTGAAGAGCAAGGGGGAGAAGCACCTCCTGCGTGCGGCAAGGACGGCAAGGTTCTGGAGGGAGAATGGGGTGGCCCGGGCGGTGAGGGAGGGGAGGGAGCGCAGGAAGGTGAGGCAGGAGGGGAGGAGGAGGGACAGGGCGGAGAGGAGGGTGAAGAGGAGGGGGGAGGGGAAGTGAGGTGCGTTGCTCGCGTTTTGAACGTTCCTTCTTTCCGCTCGCCCAGGCCTGACGAGTTGAGTGCGCGTATCGTGCTCGCACAGCCCCGTCGGATCGTCGGCGCCACCCTCGTCCATCGTCCTCGCCCGCGCCAACTCGGATCCGGATTCGCTTTTCTTCCCTTCTTCGCCTTTTCTCCCACCTTGTCCAGACTCATCAACGTTATCACACCCACCCTCTCCTCTTCCTCTGTGCCTTTCTCTCTCTCGGTTCTCAACCCTGTTCGTACCCTTTCTTGCTCCCCCTCTCCACCCACCCAGTCGTTGTCATCCCTACCTGCGCTTTCTCCTCCCTCTCGTATCTTTCCCCTCTCTGTGTGTTTGCTACCCTCCTTCTCCACCCCTTTGTGTAGCTGCCCCTTGTCCACCCCCTCCACCCGTCGTTGTTCTTTTCTTGCTCTTTCCCCTTCCCGCGCCTCCCTCATCTCCAGGTCGTGTTGCTGTACATCCGTGCCTTGCCTCCCTCCGGAGCTGAGTGATGCTTGCGAGAGGGGGAGAGGGCGAGACGAGTGAGGGGAGGGCGAGAAAGCGGGAAAATGGGAAAATGGGGAGGAGGAAGAGGTCAACTTGCCAGGTCGCGCTGTTCGGCTTGCGTCTCGGTGTGCCCCGTGGGACTACTGCCCTGATACCGTGTACGGAGCGTCTCTGCCCTGTGTGGCTCGTGAGGTCGATATCGCTCCCCCTCCCCCACCTCGCCTGGCTTCTCTCTCTCTCGTTGCTCACTCACTCTCGCAAACGAACCATGCCCCCGCGCCGCTCGACTCGAGCAGCAGCCAGCAAGCCCACGCAGGTGCTCGACCTCGTCGACTCGAGCTCCGAGGAGGAGGAGGAGGAGCAACCCAAGAGCAAGCGCGCTCGCACCGCCAGCAACACCAACAGCAAGGGCAAGGGCAAGGGCAAGCAGCGCCAGCACAGCAGCTCGGACATCGAGGTGCTTGACCTGCAGCCGGCTGCGTCGACCAGCAAGAGCAGGCCGGGAGGAGCTGCTGATGAGGAGGAGATGGACGCCGACGAGGCGCTCGCTAGGAGGTTGCAGGACGAGGAGGACCAGCACATGGGCGCGGTGGGTGGACAGGTGCGTCTCACGCGCTCTCTCTTCTCGCTGGGTTTGAGGGCGAGCGGGAGAGGAGGGCGAGGTGGGGCCGCACTCGCCAAGTCGCGCGGGCGGGGCAGCCGGGGCGCACGGGACGGTGCAGGATGCGTTACAAGGAGTGCGCAAGCACGTACGCTGAGGCGGGCCGAGGAGAACCCGATCGGGGCGAGGTGGTCCTCGAGGTCCCTGTCCCGCTCGAGTGCGCAACAGCCTCGGGATTCGCCCGTCCTACCGCCCTTCCTTCTGATGGAAGCAGTCGGACAAGGGCGCCAGACTGGCGCTAGCGCCCCTGCCGAGTCCGCCGCCAGTCCCTCCCCCTCCGCCGCTTTTCTCGCCCTGTTCCCACTCCTTTCGTCCCTCCGCACGCCTCGCTAACGAGCATGCGCCTCCGCCGCATCTTTCTTCCCGCCCGCTTGCAGGGCCCCTCCGCCTCGACCTCGACTTCGACCTCCAAAGCCGCCTTCAACTTCAAGCCCTCCCCGCGCCGCTCCTCCCGGCGCCTCTCGACCTCGACCACCGCCTCGACCTCGGCCTCGGCTGCCCTTCCCGCCGCCGACGAGGAGGAGGGGGAGCACAAAGAGGACCCGAGCGACCCGAGGGTCGTGGTTGGGAAGGAGAGGGGGCTGCTGAGCGGCGAAGGGAGGGAGGGGTAGTGCGCTTGTGGGGAGGTGGTCAAGGGTGGGAAGCAGGAAGGGGTGCGTTCAGCCCATCCTGATTCTCGGCGTGCTCGACCCATTCAGGTGGACCGGCAAGCTTCGGCGAGTTCACGCAAGCTAACGCTTTCTTCCTCTCCTCCTCACCCTCCCGCGCAGATCCCCCTCACGCCCGGCGTCTCCCTCGCCGCCTACCTCGCCCTCACCGCGGCGACCTGCCCCGCGTGCTCAACCAAGCTGTGCCGCGGGTGCTGGAGCACGCTGCCGAACGAGGAAGGGAGGGGGGAGGGCGAGTGCTGCGCCGAAGGACGGGTCATTGCGGTGTACGAGGTGCGTTTCCGTCCTGGCTTTTCTCATTTCTCTCCATCTGTGGTGAAGTTAGGTTGATAAACCGGGCTCCTCCTGATGCAGCTCCTCTCGGCCCTCGACACCCTCTACCTCGCCGACCACCTCCGCAAGCCCGCTCCGCCTCCCACCCCGACCGCCTCTTCCTCCTCCAAGCCCACGAAGAGCAAGGGCAAGAAGAAGGCCGCCGCGCCCGCTGCCGGCAAGGGCGCCGGGACGGGCTACGGCGCAGGCGCGGGCGCGGTCCCGTACAACTACGCTTACGGCGGCGGGTACGGCGGCGGTGCTGCCGCGACGGCGGGGACAGGGACGGGCTATGCGGCCGACGATGGCATGTACGGCTACGGCGACGAGTTTGACGAGTTTGGCGAGCTTGGCGAGGAGGACATGGACGGGATGGATTCGGAGGAGTACGATCGGATGGAGTGGGGCGAGATGCTTGAGGACATGAGGGAGGACGGGGACGACGAGAGCGCGGAGATGTACGAGGCGAGCGGGTACGCGAAGTGGAGGAAGGAGAGGCAGGAGGGGAGGGAGAGGAGGAGGAAGGCGAGGGCGGAGAAGGTGCGCACTAGCTCTTCTTTCCTCATCTTTTATCTTTTGGGCTCGGCGCCCTTGGCGCGCAAGGTACTGACTCTCGCTCGCTCCCGTAGCTCAAAGCCGCCCTCCTCGGCCCGGCGGTCAACGCCAAAGACGCCTCGCTCGACGCCCTCAACCTCACGTTCCTCACCGTCCTCCGCCAGCTCCTCCCCTCGCCCGATTCGCCCACTGCGCAAATTTATGACTTCCTCCCTTCCCCTCTCCTCGCGCCCCTCCTCGAGCTCTCGACGCTGCCCGACCTGCTCTTGACCCTCCTGCGGAACGACAGCGTCCCCGAGTGGGCGCGCCGGAGCGAGGTCTACTTCGCGCTCCTCGGCGTCCTCGAGGCGCTGAGCGGCAGCGAGGCGACGCTCGGGTGCGTGTTTGGGAAGCGGCGCGACAAGGCGTGGAGCGAGGGCGTCAGGGCGGTTGTCGAGCGGACGGGCGACGTCCGGTGGGAGCGCACGGTCGTCGAGCCAGCGGTTGTCGCGCCGCTGCCCGAGGAGAAGGGCAAGGGCAAGGGCAAGGGACGGAAGAGGAAGGCGGACGACGAGGAGAAGGAAAAGGCGAGGCCGGCGGTGCTCGGCGAGGTGGTCATGGCGTCTCCGTGCGTCTCTCCCCTTTCTCTTTCTCCTCCACTTCCAACTTCTCGACTGACTGACGGTGCGACTCGCGTCCCGAGCAGCCTCTACACGCACCTGGTCAAGCTCGCGACGCAGGCCGAGGCGTTCCGGCGCGCGGCCGCGTCCGGCGCGATGGATGACGCCGACGCGGCGCTGATCGGCATCTGCGGCGACTTTGCCGCCGCGGGCGAGCGGTTCAGGGCGCTGCACGCGGTGTGGCGCGCGCGCAGGGAGGCGACGCCGCCGCCTGCTTTCGACGACGAGAAGGGCGGGAACGGCAAGGGCAACGGGAAGGGGAAGGAGAAGGAGCAGCGGTGGTGCGAGGAGGACTACGTCAGGGCGTGTGCGAAGCTGGCGTACGGGACGGAGGAGATGGCGGTCGAGGATGAGAACGGAGGGAAGTCGTTCCCGCGGCAGTGCGTTGATCTTCCACTCTTTCCTTGTCCTCTTCTGTACTGGCCTTCGCGTGCCTCCTTTGCTGCCGTCCTACTCCTCTCGTCCGCTCACTTCTCCTCGTCCGCCTCCTTCCTCGCGACAGCCACTACAACCGCGACGCACTCGCGATCGCCTCGTCGCGCCGGTCGCACCACTCGTTCGTCCACCTCGCCAAGGAGCTCGCCGTCCTGTCGACGAGCCTGCCGCCTGGAATCTGGGTCAGGGTCGACGAGGCCAGGGTGGATGTGCTCAAGTACGTCTCCTTCTTCCCTTGCCTTTCTAGCGGAGCCCAGCTCTGTCTGGGCGAGGTGGTTCGTCACAGAGAGCCATTTCGAAGACGGCGAGGCTGACGCGCGTTACTTCCGGCAGGTGCCTCATCGCCGGTCCCGAAGGGTCGCCTTACGCCGGCGGGCTGTTCGAGTTGTACGTTTCCCATCTCTTTGCCTCGATTGCTTCTCCTCCTCTGTGCCTTCAAAGCTCTCCCCTCGTCCGTACTGACCCCTCGTTCGCACTCGCAGCGACATCTTCCTCCCGCTCAGTCCGTCTCCTCCCTCATCCACCTCTTCTTCCCGCCTTTCTAGCTGCTGACTTCCGCTCACTCCTCCTCTGGCGCTCGCAGCCTACCCGCAAGTTCCGCCGCAGTGCTGGCTCAAGACGACGGGCGCGAACAAAGTTCGGTTCAACCCCAACCTCTACGCGTTGCGTCGCTTTCTCCTCCTCTCCCTTTCTCCCTTCTAGTCGTTGACGCTCCTCTCACACTTGCAGCGAAGGTCCGTTTCCCCTGCTTACTGCAAGCTCATGCTCAGTGAACTGACTTTGACTTCCCGCCCCTCTTTCTCTCTCTTCGCGCAGGCAAGACCTGCCTCTCCCTCCTCGGCACCTGGAGCGGCTCGCCGGAGGAGATGTGGCAGCCGGCGAAGAGCACGATCCTGTACGTTCCGTCCCCGCTCGTCGCCGCAATTTCCGCTTACTGAATGTCCTTGCCTGCACAGCCAAGTCCTCCTGTCCATCACGAGCATGATCCTCGGCACGACCTACCCTTTCTACAACGAGGTGCGCTTCCCAGTTCTAAAACCGAAGACATCAAGCGCGACTGACCGTCCACCTTCGAGCTTTCACAGCCCGGCTACGGCGCGCCTCGCGACGACATCCGCAACAAGAACTACAACAAAAATTGCTCCCTCGCGACTACTCGCTGGGCCATCCTCGACTGGATCGACGGCGACAAGTTTAAGGACTCGATCTGGAGCGTACGATGGTCTCCTCTAACCTTTCCTCTTCCCCCTTTCCTCCCGCTTCCTTCTTCAAGCTTATCCCTTCTCTCCTCTCGCAGGACGTCATCGTCTCGCACTTCCTCCTCAACCGCTCGACCGTCTTATCCACCATCGCCAGCTGGGCTACCAGCGACAACCGCATGCACAAGTGGACGCCTGCGCTCAACGCCACGGCCGGCACGAGCAAGCTCGAGCCGTACAACCCGGCGCGGTACAGCTACAACTACCCCAGCCTGACGTACGACGCGAATGGTGTGCCCGTGTACAACGCCCCGGCTGCGAACGGCGTCGGCGGGAAGAAGGGCAAGGGGAAGAAGGCGGCGCCGTTTCCTGCGCCCGCCGAGCCTGCCGGACGGGACCTCGTCAAGGAGGTCGAAGCCGCGCTGGAGAAGCTTGAGGGGTGGAAGGAGGCCGGGTGGCTGGAGAAGCTCGTTAGTGAGGCGTGAGGAGCGGGACGATGGAGAAAGAAGGGCGCGCTTGTTCTTCCTGTACCTTGCCTCTCCCGGTCTACCTGTCGCTGTAGCCGTACATGAAACCGCTTTATCACGTCTATGCTGTGAAGACTTGGAGAGGCAAGCGTGGGAAAAGCCAAGCTTTCGGTCGAAACCAGTTGCGATTCGAATGGGCGGGTCCGACTTGAGTCCCGTTTCAGTCCCGCTCCAACTTTGGCTCCAATGGATGTCCCGGCGCTTCTTGAGCGTGAACGTGCTGTCGGCAAGGCGGAAGGACCCTGGAGCGGACGAGGCAGGAGCAGGAGCCTGACTGTGACCGCCTCGCCTCGTTAGCTCGAGTTCCCGTCTCTCGCTCTCTTTCTCTCCTTTCTGTCTCAACAACGCGCACACGACATGTACGGCTCGACCCAGTTCAACTCGCTCAAGCCTGTCGAGATCAAGAGGCCCTCATCGGACTACAAGCCCAAGGGCGCGTCCAAAGCTCCTCCTTCCCGTCCGCACCAGCCGCATCCTCCTCCGCGCTGCGGCAACTGCCCCGCGAGCGACACGGCGAGCGTCCTCTCGACCGACACGGACTCGAGCAGCATCAAGGCCAAGCGCGGGCGATTCTCGCTCCGGGTGAGCGAGGAGAAGCAGCACAAGATGGCGCGGTTCGGGTCCGTCATGCTCGAAGCGCTGAGCGGCCTCCGTGCGTGTGCTCCTTTCCCTCTTGCTCTACCCTCAGCTGAGCGCCTTCTCATGGAACAGCCGGCGACGAGCCTCCCTCTTCCCCTCGCTCAAGCAAAGTCGCGAGCCCGCCTTCGCCAGTTTCACCCGTGGCTTCCTTCGTCGAAGAGCCCGCTGAGGTTGCGACAAAGCCGCAGCCTGTCGAGCCCGAGGAGCCGCTCGGCGACCCGATCCCGTACGCCGCGCCGAAGCGTCCGGCTCCTCCGCCTCCGGCAGCCCGCCGACCTTCCGTCCCTCCCCTCCCGCCGACCACCCTCAAGCCCCTTGCCGCCTCTCCTTCCATCCCTGATGCACCTCCTGCACCGTCTCGTCCCCCTCCTCCGCCGCCGCCTCCCAATTCCGCCGCCTCGAACCCCGAGGCCGAAAAGGCAGAGAAGGAGCTCAAGCTGCTCGGGCGCCGCCTCGCGACCGAGTCGGAGAAGCGCGCCCAAGCCGAAGAGCGCGTCTGCGAGCTCGAGCTCGACCTCGACACGCTCAAGGACGCACTCGAGTTGGCCGACACCTCGTCCGCCGACGCCGCCGCACTCGAGCACGAGACGTTGCGCCGCGAGGACGCCGAGGCGCAGCTCGCGCAGGCGACGGCGGAGAACCAGGAGCTGAGGGAGACGTACGGCGCGCTCGGCGACGAGAACGCCCGGCTGATGGCGCAGGAGGAAGAGCTCCAGTGCGCCGTCGGCGGGCTCGAGGCCGAGGTCGCGGCGCTGCAGGAGGAGGCGACGCACGCATCCGAGGTGTTCCGCGCCAGCCTCGCCGAGCTCGAGGCGCAGATGAACGCAGACCGGGAGCGGGCGGCGGCAGCTCAGGCCAGGCTCGACCGGGCTGGGCGGGACTTGCGGACGGAGAGGGCAGCGAGGCAGGCGGCTGCTGAGCAGGTACAGCAGCTCACTCGCGAGCGCGACAACCTGTTGGGCATGCCGGGGATGGAGAACGAGAATGTGGTGGTGGAGGGGCTGCCGACGTACTCGCCCATCACCGGCAACCTGGACTGATGTGCCTGTTCTTGAGTTTGCTCTGCTGTAGGTTGTATCGGTCTCGTGTCTTGACGTTGTTATCCATGCCGTCGTCCGGTGTGCAGTGTGGGAGAAGCGAGACGCAGCCAGAAAGGAAGCGAGAAAAGCGGAAGCAACGAGCAACACCCCTCCTTACAGTGCTGGAGCTACTCCTGCTTCTTTGCTTCTGCTCCTCCGGCTCCTTCCCCCACGTCGTCCAGCTCCCGGATGTCCAGCACCAGGTTCTCGACCGCGGCAAGTCGCTGCTTGACGAGCTTGGCGGCGAGGTTGCGGGCGTGGCGGTACGGCTCGAGCAGGCCGACGATGGTACACTGTCGAGGGGACGGAGAGTTTCAGTGAAGCCAAAGGGTAGAGAGCGAGGGCAGCAGGACTGACCCAAACGAGGAGGACTTGGCCGAAGGAGAAGAGGCGGTTCTCGAGCCGGGGCTTGTGTACCCAACTCGAGACCTCGTTCAGGACGCGAAGCGTGGACATGAGCTGGGAGAAGACGCGCTTAGTATGCAGAGATATGGGAGGAGCGGAAGGAAGAGCTCACAGCGTGACCGGTCCCAGCTCGACTCATGTCCCAGAAGCTGGAGATGGGCGGATGTAGGGAGGCCGGAAGGCGCGGGAAGAGCAGGATGAGCGGGGGAAAGGCGATGAACCACTTGAAGACTGCGAAGGGGGGGAATCAGTCAGGCAGGAAGTCGGAAAGTAGAGGAAGCGGGAGGCGTACCGAGCTGCTGCCAGACGAGGTGGGCGAGCGAGCGCAGCGCGAGGCCCTTGACGACGATCATCATCACCCGCACGACCACATTCGGCACGCGCTGGTCCGAGTCGTACCTCCAGAACTCGCCGCATCTCGACAGCTCGGCGCGCTTGCGCACCCGCTGCGTCTTGAACCTGAACCCTTCCGAGTCGACCCAGCCTCCTAGTATCTCGATGTCTCGCCAGTCGAGCACGTTTGTCGACGCCCAGCGGCAGTCGCCGAGCAAGAAGCCGGCCATCGAGGTCGTCTCACGGAGGGTGTTGCCGACGGCGTCGAGGTTGGGCAGGACAAGACCGACGAGGCGAGTCGGAGCACGAACAACGAAGCGGCGGAGGGTAGAGGGGTGGTCAGGGGTGCCGATCGTCTCGCCGGGGACGGTCGTGCTGGGAGTGTAGGTATAGGTCGTCGGGGCGAAGCGCTGATCGAGGCGTTCTGCAGGGCAGCGAGCGGGTCAGGTGGCGTGCTCGTGGCAAGAAGGATGTCTGCGACGCACCTTGCAGCTTGCCGAGCCGCTTGTGGAAGTCAAGCTGGTCCTCCTCGGTCAGCTTCATCACCGGGTCGGCAACAATCCCGACGAGCGCGGCGACGAGGCACATAATGATGAAGGCGAGGACGGTCGGCGAGTCTATTCGCGAAGTGTGAGCACACCGAGTGAGAAAGGGAGAACGGCAGAAACGCACGCTTGTGCGAAACGACCTTTGTCCACCTCGTCCTCCTCAAGCGGTACTTGAACCCGCACTGCCCGCACGCGTAGAAGCCGTTCTTGAGGTCGGCCAGACGCCACTGGCGGAGGCACTCCTCGTGTACGAAGCGGGCCTTTGGGGAGGAAAGATCAGCGAGATGGAGTGGGGAAAGCGATGGGAAAGCAGCGCACCGTTCCCTTGCACTTGCACGGGACGAACAGCCGTCCCAGCTCTGCGCGGGTCTCGTCGTCGTCGCCGTCGAGGCAAATGCGGCAGACGACCTCGTTGTCGTCCTTTGGAGGATCGGCAGCGGAAGGGGCGGAGAGTCCGGTGGATGGAGCGGGAGGCATGTCGGGGCTGACTTTCGGTGGGTCGTCGGGCGTGTCTGGTGGGCTGCTGGGTAGTCCTGCTGCTGACCGTTGCCGCGGGAACAAGCTGCCGAGTGAGGAGGAGCTCGCGGCGCCGACGGCGGAAGAAGCCATGGGGGCGCGGGAGACGCAGCTGATGGTGCTGCACTGCTCTCTCTGAGCTGGCACGGGTGTGCCGAAGCGGTATCGAGCGGTGTGGGCGGAAGCAGCGGAGTGCAAGGAGCGGAAGAGGGCGAGGACGAGCGGATCGCTGCCGACAACAGCGGCGGTGCAAGAGGCCGTGCTCCTCCGTCACCCGTGAGAGCCCGCATCCCGCCGGGAGCAACGCAAGCGGCAAGAAGAGCGAAACCGATGGGTTCTTTTGCAACAATGCGACTGCTTCTTCTCCTCCTCCTGCACCGCCATCTACTGATCCGCGCACACGAGACAGGGAGAACGAACGAGAAGAATAAAGGGACAGAAGACCGAATGGGAGGCTGGGAGAAGGAAAGGGAAGATATGCTAGCTGAGCGAGAAAGGCGGGATGAAGGGGAAACGAGACGTAGTGGTGGGGCGGGTTCAAGCGCTGTGGGGGTATCAAATGCGTCAGCGAATAATCGTAGATGCTGAATGCACAGAGGAGGGGAGGGAAGACCGGAGGCGGGCGAAGAAAAGGCGAAAACAGGGCGCGGAGGGCTGGAGACGACGGGTTGAAGGGCGGAAGAACGGGAAAGGACGACGGACTCGGTGACACTTCCCCGAGACGCATCTGTCACGTTCTTGATGTACTTCCAGAGAGTGCCCTGCGAGGCGAAACGGAAGAAAGCGCGTAAGTTCTGGCTATCCCGGGCGAAGTTCCGCCGACCTCGCGCCAGAAGCAGCACTAGAAACGCACCTGCTTGACCTTGGGCTCCTTGGGCGTCCAGGACTCGCGGCGCTTGTTGAGCTCCTCCTCGGAGACGTCCATGTTGATCGTGTTCTTGACGGCGTCGATCGAGATGAGCTGTTGCAAACGACATCTTCCCCTTATCAGTGTCGTGCTCTGTACGTAAACTGGAACACGAGAACGGAAGAGAGAGGAAGCGCCAGGACGCACATCGCCGTCCTGGATGAGCGCAATGTTGCCGCCCGTGAACGCCTCGGGCACGACGTGGCCGATGGTGAAGCCGTGCGTGCCGCCGGAGAAGCGGCCGTCGGTGACGCACGCGACGTCGAGGCCGAGGCCGGCGCCCATCACGAGCGAGGTCGTCTTGAGCATCTCGGGCATGCCTGCGCGGGCGGGCGGGAGGGAGACGGAGGGTCAGCTCGTTCGGCGGTCGACAGCAGAGAGAGGTTGCGGAGAAGGCGACAGCGATGGCGAGTGAAAGAGCCGCGAAGAAAGGTTGGGAAACGAAGAAGAGGGAGAAACGGGAGAAACGGAGGAAAAGGGAGAACAGGAAGATCGAAAGGAACCGCTGACGCACCAGGACCACCCTTCGGCCCAAGGTACCTCAGCACGATGACCGTCTTCTCGCCCTTCTTGATGCTCTTCTCGCGGATCGCGACCTCGACGTCGTCCTCGTTGTCAAACACGCGCGCCTTGCCCTCGAACGCGAGGCCCTCCTTGCCCGTGATCTTGGCGACGCAGCCGCCCGGGGCGATGTTGCCCTTGAGGATGCGCAGGTGGCCCGTCGACTTGATCGGGTTCGACAGCGGGCGCAGGAGGTCCTGCCCGTGCGGGAGCGGCTTGGCCTGCTCGAGGTTCTCGGCGAGCGTCTTGCCCGTCACCGTCATGCCGTCGCCGTGGATGAGCTTGTTCTCGAGGAGGTACTTGAGGATGGCTGTGTGCGCAGGGGTGGATCAGCTCGAGTCGCAGAGCAAAATGAACGCGGCGGGACTTACAGGGGATACCGCCAATCTTGTGCACGTCCTCCATGACATACTTGCCGGACGGCTTGAGGTCGGCGAGGAACGGTATCCGGTCCGAGATGGTCTGGAAGTCGTCAATGCTGAGCTCGATGCCGACCGAGTGCGCGATCGCGATCAGGTGCAGGACGGCGTTGGTCGAGCCGCCGAGGATCATGGTGAGCACGATCGCGTTCTCGAACGCCTCGCGCGTCATGATGTCGCGCGGGCGGATGTTCTTCTCGAGCATGTTGCGCATCACGGCGCCGACCGCGTCGCACTCGTCCTTCTTCTCCTGGTACGCCGCCGGGGTCGACGACGAGCCCGGGAGCGTCATGCCCATCACCTCGGCCGCCGACGCCATTGTGTTGGCCGTGTACATGCCTGTAAGCGAGCATGACTACACATCAGCCTCCCGAGCCCAAAGGAACGACTTTAAGAGAGAAGAGAAAACAGCCCGCAACGCACCTCCGCACGCGCCGCCCTCCTTCCTGCACGAGTTCCGGACGACGTCGAGGCGCTGCCGCTCGGCCTCGGCCGTCTGGCCCATCTCGAGGTACTTGCCGTACGACTGGAACGCCGACACGACGTCGAGCACGGGCTGGTCCGCGCACGAGCCGGGCTGCATCGTGCCGCCGTAGACTGCGAGAGAGGAGCGAGGGTGAGTACCAGAGGAAGAGGAGGGAAGGGAGAAGGGGGGAAAGGGCAGAAACGCACCCATGATACCCGGGCGGTTCATGCGGCCCATCGCCATCAGGACACCGGGCATGTTCTTGTCGCAGGCCTGTGCGAACAAGAAACGGTGGCAGGGTCAGCAAAGAAGGCGAGAGAGACCCTCAAAAAACGCAAAGGGGGCGGGAAACGGAAGGAGGGGGGGAAAGACGGTGCGAAGAAGGGATGAAGCCTCGACGCACCGGAATCGTCACGACACCATCGAGCCAGTGGCCCGAGATGGCCGTCTCGACCGTGTCGGCGATGAGGTCGCGCGACTGGAGCGAGAAGCTCATGCCGAACGTGCCCATCGAGATGCCGTCCGACACGCCGGGCGTGCCGAAGCCGTAGCCCGTGATGCCCGCGTTCGTGAGCGAGGTCTTGACCCGGTCGCCGAGCTTGAGGACGTGCATGTTGCAGCTGTGTTGACGCGGGAAAGGGGGGGTCAGGGAGTGGACGATGGGCGGGAATCGGAAGGGTGACAGGCTAAAGAGGGAAAGAAGAGATGACGTACGGGTTGCCCTCATACCTGCGCGGCGGGGCAGGAAGGGAAGAATGGAGGATACGGGCGAATGTGGAGAGGTTGAGGAGGAGGGGCATAGTTGGCGTAGCGGGGCGAGACGAATGCAGAGAGCAGCCGCAGATGGCGTATGGTGAATAGACGTGTGTGGCGGTCGGTGCGAGTACAGGGGTAGATGGATGAGGGAGTACAGGTTGTGGAGACGCAGAGGAGAGGGGTGAAAAGGAGGCGGGGGACGAGGACAGGGGAGATGGGCGGGCGCAGAGCAGGTCGAGCAGGTGTACGTTGGTGAGAGGGAAGGGCGGAGGGGGACGAGAAACTTGAGATCAGCAACCTTGGACGGGACAGGCAAACGCGAGAGGAGGAAAGTGGGAGAAGAGAGCGGAAGCGCACCAGACGTTGGCGATACCGACCATTGGGCGGGCGAGGTCCTCCTCCGAGTTGATGCCGTCCGTGGCGTAGAGCATCGCTTGGGAGGCCTGCAGGTCGGCAGAAAATGAGCAGGGAAAAGAGGAGGAAGTGGGAGAAGGGAAGGAAACGCACGCCCTGGGTCTTGTCGCCGGTGATTACCCTCGAGTGGCGGTTCAAACAGTTGTCGAACGGCGGGTTGAGCGGGTCGAGCGGGAGGGTCGTCTTGGAGGGCGCGAGGCGGGCGCCGGCGGCGGAGGAGAAGGCGCGGGCGGCAGCGGCGCGCGGGGCGGCCTGGCGGGCGAAGCGGAGGGTGGACATGGTGCTGTTGGTGGAGACGGACGAGCGCGAGAGGCGGTTGAAGGTGTGTAGAGCGTGAGATTGGGAAGCGGAATGGGCGGGAGGAGCGGGCGGTTGAGGAGCGACGAAAGGAAGGGGCGGAAGGAGGATCGAGATAAAGTGGTCAGCGGTGCTGCTCTACCCGATGGCGGTGTCACTGACTGTCCCGGTCGAGTGTGTTGAGCGGTGGAGGGGTGGTGGTGCGGAGATGGGGGACACCACAGCCAGCAGCACCCTCGGCGGCTGCAAGAGTCGGATGGGACGTACACTGACGCTCTGCGGGTGTACACTGGGCTGATGGAAAGCCCTGGCAGTGCACGGAGCGGAGAGAGCGGGTTGCAAGCTGGCTTCATCTCTTCCTCGCCCGGTTGGCTGCTTTTCTTGCCAAAGAGTCATCCCACCCTTTCCCCTTCTTCACCTTGCCGACTCTCGCTTCCGCTCCCTGCTACTCGGCTGCCGAAATCCCACCTACCCCCGCCCGACCGCCTGCCGAGCCGGCGCACTCTTCCCTCACACGTCGAGTCGACGCCGCAACCTCCACCCCCGACTCGTACCGATCTATCTCGGTCCGCACTACGGCTGGACACGTCTCCTCGAGCCGTCCGACTCGAGCTGAAGCCGAGCAAGGCGGTCCTTCCGTCCCTCCTACCCGTTTTTCTCGCTTGACTCCCTACACGCTTTCGCTTCTTCGCGCCTGGCGAGTCTCTGCTTCCGCTTCTTCTATCCAGACGCAGTCGATGGAGCTGATACGCTCTAGCATTCATGGCGAGCGAACACCACGGACCCGTCTAGACCTTGCGCTTCCACCGCAGCCACAGCATCGCAAACCCTCCGACGGCCGAGAGGAACGCGGTGACGCCCACTACGATCGAGGAAGAGGTCGAGAGGAGCGGCGAAGGTGAGTGAGAGGGAGGGTAAGCGACAGAGAACGATGGGCGAGAGAGAAGGAAGGGGACGAACCGAAGATGATCATCTTCTGGAAGCCGTACGCGCCCCAGGCGGCCCTGCATGTGGGCGGGCCAGCAGCACGTCAGCTTGGCGTCCCGTCCGGACATTCATGCGCGCTCTCCCAGAACCCACGCTCAAAGCAGGGAGAAGAGGAGAGCGACAGAACTTACCGCTCCCCCCGTCGTCCCTCCTCGTACAGCTTCTCGCTGACGAACGGCATGCACAGCGACGCGACGCCGCGCACGACGCTGAAGAGGCAGAACAGGAGCGTCGACGTCGTCGGGTCCGACGTGATCGACTTGGCGCAGCCGCCCCAGGCGCTGTCGGCGGAGGGAGGCTTTAGCGATTGTGTGTGAGGATAGAGGGCGTCGGAAGAGCGTAGAGGGAGACGCAGGGCGTGTGAGAGGGGGAGGAAGAGGAAGAGGTGGACAGGGAAGACAAGGGAAAGGAAGAAAGGGAAAGGAAACGCACGACACCATCTGCCCCGTCCCGGCAAAAACAAGCCCAAACCCATACGTCTTGGCAAGCGTGTCGGCCGTGCCCCACGCCGCACAGCTGACGACCGTCCCGCACAATCCGCACACAATCACCGTCAGCGCGTAGTTGTAGTCGCTGACCGGGCCCGAGGCGAACGAGCCGACGGCGGCGAGGAGGTTGAACAAAGCGAGGACGAGGTTTTGCTGCGTGACGGAGGTGGTGAGAGAGGAGGCGTATTGCGGGAGGTACTGCCCGGGAAGGAGAGGTCAGCGAGATGGAGGGGTGGAGGGGCAGAAGGCGGGCGGACGAGAGCGACGGGGAGGTAGGACAGCCCGGCGAGGAGCGACGAGAGGCACTGCGAGGCGGACCAGTCAGCTCGAAGAATGTCGAGGCGGAGAAAGCGAAACGCACCATGAGGATGAACAGCGGGTCCTTCAAGCACTTCCAGTCCACAGCCAACCACCTCGGCCTCTCGACCCTCTCCCCCTTGCCCGTACCGAGCCTCCTCCACTCCAGCTTCGTCGCGGGCGGCACGCGCGGCCGGATGACCCACACTGCGAGCGCAAACACGACGGCGGTGATGCCGGCCCAGGTGCGCGCGAGGAGCGGCCAGCCGCCGCGCGAGAGGAGCGCGTCGAGGAGGAAGGGGAAGGTGAAGCCGCCGACGCCGATGCCTGCTCGGTTCGCTTTCGTCAGCCGAGATGAAGAGGAAGGTGAGAGGGAGAGAAAGAAGCGCACCGGAGAGGACGATCCCGAACGCGAGCCCGCGCCGCGCGACCCACCACTCGCTGAACCAGGCCCAGACGGGGGAGAAGAGGACGGCGTTGGCGGTGCCGTTGAGGATACCCATTAGGAGGATGAGGTGCCAGACCTGGTTGGTGAGGCGGGTCAGCCGGCGCACAGGACGAAGGAAGCGGGGAAGAGACGCACCTCGGTCGCCCAGCTTGCGATCAGGAGCGAGAGGCAGCTCACGCCTGCGGAGAGCCACAGGACGGGCTTGACCCACTCGGGGTAGCGGCGGAAGAAGAAGACGACGAAGGTGGCTGAGAGTGAGGGACGTCAGTCCTGGACACGGAAAGCAGGGTGGTAGAAAGGCGCACGAAGGATAAACTGGATGCCTGTAAGTAAGGAAGAGATGGTGAGAAGTGGTCAGCAGGAAGAGCAGGCGAAGAGACGGACCGAGTTGGGTTGTTCCGACGGCGGAGAGGGCGGAGATGGATGCCTTCTGCCACGGATCGTGTGTCTGAGGACTATATGGTCAGTTTCGGTACATCAGAGAGGGGAGGAGCAGTGATGCGCACCTCGAAGTAGACGAGGATGGTCGCGTACGAGTCTGCGATCCGAAGAAACACGTCAGCTGAGTCTGCCGCGAAGATCAAGATAGCTCGACGTACACGAGAAGCCCCAGATGAAGGTCTCGAGCGCAAAGGCGGTCAGGCAGAAGACCCACGCGCCCCTGCCGCGGTCGACGGGCGGCAAGTTGGCCATCTCCCGGCCGTCCCCTCCGTCGATCGTGCTCGCAGCTGCCGAGGCCGTTCCCAGCTCCTCCACCGTCCCTTGCAGCGTGTCATCGACCTCGAACGAGTGGATGCGGCTGGTCCGCTTGAAGTCGTTGAGCGAGGGAGCGGGGACGGCGGCATCGAGCTGAAACGCGACGGGGGCCTGTCGAAAGTCGCCGAGGGCGATTTCGGCGTCTAAGGGAGCCATCGCGCGGAAGCAGGAGGACGGACTAGCAGTGAGAGGACGAGGAAGAAGCGCGAGAGATGGCCGGCGATGGCACGCGGCCGTCTTCGAGTCAGGCTCGGGTCTCGCGGTACGTGCGGCCGACAAAGTGCTCTATCTGCACGTCTCGAGTTGCTCTGCGTTTCACGGCCTGGCGGACGCGCGAACGGGAGGAATCGGTCCTGCCGCGCCCGATCCAACTTTTGGCGGCTTCGCGCCGCTCTCTCGCCCGCTTCCCTCTCCCGCTCCCTCTACGCTGCCAAGCATGAGGGAGCCACCCCCAGCTGAGCGTCCTGTCCCGCCGCTTGCTGACGCTGCTCCTGCCGAGCTCGACGCCGCCGCCTCCGCTCCGCCCGCTCGCGAGGACCACATCCTGCCAGATCTCGACGACTACGCCTGGACACTCGCGCCCGAGCATCCGCGCAACTGGCCACAGGGGGGGAAGTGGCGGAACACGCTCGTGATCGTGACGACGGGGTGCTTGAGGTGCGTGTTTCTTCTCTTCATCCTCATTTCTCGTACTGACGACGCCGCCTGCAGCACCATGTCCTCGTCGATCATCGTCCCCGGTCTTGCGACGATACAGAAGGAGTACGGCGTCTCGCACGAGGTCGTCACCCTGCTGAGCGGTCTCTACGGTGCGTTCGCGAGTTTTCTCTCCCTCTCGCGCCTTCCTGATTGACGCTCTTCTCGCAGTCCTGGGCCTCGGGTACGTCCAGGTTTCTCTTAATTCCTGGCAAGTCGTGCTGACAGTTGTCTCTCGCAGGTTCGGCCCCTTCGTCTTTGCAGTGCGTCTCTTTCCTCCCGGTCTTGCTCCTTGCGCGGGCTCATTCCCTTTCGTTGCAGCCCATCTCGGAGCTGTACGGCCGCCAGCCCGCCTACGTCTCGTCAATGGTCGGCTTCACGCTCATGCACCTCGCCTCGTGCTTCACCAAGAAGTGTGCTCCACTCTTCTCTTTCGTTTCGCTCGATGCTGATCTTTTCCCTTTCAGCCTCCCTGGTCTCATCGTTGTCCGGTTGTGCGTCTCCCTTTCCCTTGTTTCACAAGCTCAGCTGAGCCTCTCCCGCTCTGCAGCCTCTCTGGCTTCTTCGGCTCGAGCGCGCCCTCACTCGGCGTTGCGACCATTTCCGACCGTACGTGCCTCTGTTTCCTCAACGCCTCACGAGCTGACCTGTCGGACACTCTAGTTTTCCGCCCAGAAGAGCGAGCCAGGCCGATAGCGGTGTACAGCATAGTGCATTCCGCTTTCTTCCTCCCTGAAAGCAGGAAAAGCGTGCTGACGTTTCCCCTTCGCGTAGGGCCCAATGCTCGGTCCGTCCTCTCCTTTCCATACCTGCGCCCTCTCACTCACCCTCGTCCACCGGCAGGCCCCGTGATTGGCTTCCTCCTCGGCTCGTACCTCAACCTCCTGCACCACGTCCCCGGCACGCCCGCCTCGCAGTCCTGGCGCTGGCCCCTCCGCGTCATGACCATCATCGTCGGGCTCAATACGCTCGCGCTGTGGGGCGGGATGCGGGAGACGTACGAGCCCGTGGTGGGGAGGCGGTGGAGGAGGGAGAGGAGGAGGGTGAGGAGGGAGAAGGAGGGGAGGGAGGCGGACGGGGAGAGCAGTCTTAAGGATGAGGCGAAGAAGGGGCTGAGGAGAACGTTCACGGTGCGTGCTGATCGGTCTGACCGCCGCAGGCTGGAGACTGACCTTTTTCTTCCTGCCCGGCATCGTCCGCCTCGCCTGCTCGTCAACCCCGTCTGCGCGCTCTTCGGTCTGTGTACGTCTTGCTCGATTCACCATTCTCGGACTGCGACTGACCCATCTCCCGCAGATTCCGCCTACGTCTATGTCCGTCTCGTGGCTCTTCCGCCTTTTCTCGCCTCTTTGCGCTGACCTGATTCCTCTCTCGCAGAGCATGACCTACGTATTCCTCGTCTCCCTCCCCTTGCTGTACGCCAAGCACAGCCCGCCGACCGGGCTCTTCACCTACGCCTGGCCCGCAACCACCGCCGGGTTGCCTTACCTCGCCCTCGGTCCGCGCTCTTTCCCTTTCCTTCTGTCTCCCCCTGACTAACCTCGAAGCGTTCGCCCCCCCCCCCCCCCACCAGCCGTCGGCTTCCTGCTCTCCTCGCTCACCATCGGCCTCTTCCAAGACCGGCTCTACGCCTCGCTCTCGCAGCGCTACGGCGGCGCCAGCGGCAAGGGCCAGCCCGAGTACCGCCTCGTGATCACCCAGCTCGGAATGCTCGTCTTCCCCGCTGGGCTGCTTGTCTGGGGCTGGACGGCGCAGGGGGAGACGCACTGGGTCGGGCCGTTCGTCGGGAGCGGTGCGGGCTTGCTTCCTCTGTTTCGCCTCTTCTTGCCACCGCTGACCGTTTCGTGGGTGCAGCCATCTTTGCTTACGGCATCCAGCTCACGTTCAACACGATTCAGGTGCGCTTTACCTTCCCCTCGACTCCCGCTCGTTTCGCTCTTTGGCTAACTCCCCCTCTTCCGCAGAACTACCTCGTCGACGCCTTTTCTCCCGTCGGTGCCGCTCCCCCCACTACTCGCCACCTCCCGCTGATGCTCGCTCCCCGCTGCAGTACTCAGCCGCCGCGATCGCCTCTGCGACGCTCCTGCGCTCGATCGCAGGCGGCGTCCTCCCGCTCTTCAGCGACCAGCTCTTCCGCTCGCTCGGGTACGGCTGGGGCGGGACGCTGCTCGCGTGCGTGAGCGTGCCGGCGATCCCGGCGCCGGTGGTGCTGTTCTGGGTTGGGGGCAGGCTGAGGGAGCGGTGGGCGTTTGTGGAGGGGCAGGAGGGGTGAAGGGGGGTATCGGGACTGGGTTTAGAGGGAGTGTACAGTTGCAGTTGAACGCTTTACCAGAGGAAGCGAGCGGGAGGAGCAGGTCTGAAGGCGAGAAAAGCGCCTCGAGCGGCGGAGAGGCGGTCTTTCGATGCGACACTCGCCCGGACTCTCCCGAGGAGCTGTCCAAGTAGAGAGAGCGGCGAGAGGCCGCTCGAGGAGGGCGAGACGAGGTCGAGTCGGTTGTCGAGGTGCTGCTGGTCGCTCCTCCGCTCAGATTGACTGCGCGCGCTCACCAGGCACCACACTAGCAGCTCATTACCGCTCACGGTGACCCTCGCAACGCCCCTTGCCTTGGCTCATCCAGTCCACCGAGTCCTCCTCGACCTCGTTCACCCACTCGCCCGCGATGGCGCAGCACAGCGAGCGGGTGCTGGTGCTCGACAACGGAGCACACTCGATCAAACAGTCCTACGCCCACCCGCCCACCTCGCCTCTTGCCCTCACACCGTACGCTCACCCTTCCCCTTCTCTCTCTCTCTCTCTGCTTCCCTCTCCAACACTCTCCCTCCCATAGCCCCACCGTCCAGTCCTACCGCAACACCATCGCCCGCTCCAAGACCGCCAAGCGCACCTTCACCGCCGACGAGCTCGACGACGACTGCGACGACTACGGCGCCCTCACCTTCCGCACCCCCTTTGACCGCGGCATCCTCAACAACTGGGAGGTCCAGAAAGCCGTCTGGGACCGCGTCCTTGGCAAGAAAGGCCGCGGACTCGCCGTGCGTCTCTACCCTCCCCTCTCTTCCCCTCACCTTGCTTCTTTCGCGCGCTTCCTTCCTTGCGCCCATCTTCTCCCCCAAGACGCGCGGCAGCTGACCCTGCCCTCCTTTCCTCTCTTCCCTCCTCACTTTCCCCCTCTTCTCACCCCCCTCACCCGTCGCATCGCCCCCGCCAACCCCACTCAACTACCCGCGCGCCTCACCTCCCCGTCGCCTACAACCCCTACTGCATCCGCGCTCTCCACCCGCCTCCTTCCCTCTCATCATCTTTCCCACCGCTCCCATCACCCCGGCGCTCTCCGCCCCCCGCCCATGTGCCCCCTTCCTCTCCTCCCTCTTTTTCCCTCCGCCCCGTCCACCCATCGTCCTCCCGCCCGTGCCGTCATCCTCGCTTTCGCGCCTTGCAGATCACCCCCTCTTCCACCCCGCTCCTCGTCACCGAGCCGGTGATGAACCTCCCGAACGTCCAAGACCACTACGATCAGATCGTGTTCGAGGAGTACGAGTTTGGGAGCTACCTCAGGGCGCCAGGTGCGCTCGCTCTCCTTCTCTTCGCTCCTTCGGCGGCCGTCTTGTCGGCAGCGGCGACACTTGGGCCCGCTCCTGCCGATGGATGGATCCGCCTGGGATTGAGCTGACACTCCCCCACCCCTCTCCCTTCTTCCCACTCTCGCAGGCCCCGCCCTCCTCCCCTACCTCCCCTCCCTGCGCCCGCACCCCGCCGCGCCCGTCCCCGAGTGCACCCTTGTCGTCGACGCCGGCCACAGCTTCACGAGCATCGTGCCCGTGCTGAGGGGGGCAATTGTGGCGGAGGGGGTGAGGAGGTGCGTTTTCCTTTGTCGCGTTCTTGCGGCTGAGGGAGGGCGGAGGGGAAGGGCGAGGGACGAGGGCTGATCTTGGTACTCGCGTCTCTCCATGCCCTTCTCCGCGCGTCGCCTCCGATTCTTGCCTTTCCGCCCCTCCCGCCTTGTCCTCAACTCAACTTCGCTGTGCCGTCGCCGCCTCGGTTCACCTATGCCCTCGCCGTCTACCCTCCTCGCTCTCCCCGTCCTCTCCCTTCGTCGCCCCCTCTCCGCTCCCACCCTTGCTTCCTCTCCGACTTTCCCTCGTCACGCCCTTCCCTCTCTCCTGTCCCCCTCTCCTGCCCCATCCGTCGTCTCCCTCTCTCCCTCTCGCGCGCGCAGGATCGACGTCGGCGGCAAGCTCCTGACCAACTACCTCAAGGAGCTCGTCTCGTACCGCCACTGGTACATGATGGACCAGACGGCCGTCATGGAGCGCGCCAAGGAGAGCGCGTGCTACGTCACGAACGAGTGGGACAGGGACTGGGAGGTGGCCAAGTGCGTCTCTTTTTTTTCGCTCTTCGCTCGCTTTTCTCGATGCGATGGGACCCAAGTCGCCCCTGTCTCACGAGTAGATCCACTGGCGATCGCAAGACTGACGCTCTCCCACACCGCCCACACTCAGCAAACCGAGCAACCCCATCACGCGCACCTTTGTCCTGCCCGACTTCACCCCCGGCTCGTCCAACAAGCTCGGCTACGTCCGCACGGGGCTCACGCCGCCGCCCAAATCGCCCTCTCCGCCGCCGGACGTCGACCCAGAGGCGCCCTGGACGGCCGCGCCCGAGCTGGGCAAGACGAAGGCCGAGGAGGAGGAGGAGCAGCTGCTCTTTCTCGCGAACGAGCGGTTCATCGTGCCCGAGGTGCTGTTCAACCCGTCGACGATTGGTGCGTTTCCTTTCCTCCCTTCTCCCTTCTCCCTTCTCCCTTCTCCCTTCTCCCTTCTCCCTTCTCCCTTCTCCCTTCTCCCTTCTCCCTTCTCCCTTCTCCCTTCTCCCTTCTCCCTGCTTGCCTTTCTTCCTCGCCCTCCGCGCCTCGACCTTCTCCCCCGTTTTTCCCCTCTCGTCATTCGCCCTGTCTCTCGTGCTCCGTCTTTGACCCTCTTCCGTCTGTCCCTCTCTCACATGTCCCGCTAACCTATCTCGCGTTCTCCTTCCTCCCTCTTTCCGTTCTCCTCCATCTCCTCGCCTTGCAGACCTCAACCAGGCCGGCCTCGCCGAGTGCATCGCCTCGTCCATCGCCGCCGTCGAGCCCGAGGAGCTGCGCGGCATGTTCTGGGCCAACATCGTCTGCGTTGGCGGGAGCGTCGGGTTCGAGGGCTTCGCAGAGCGGTTGTACGTCGGGTGTCTTCCCTTCCGTTCCTTCTGTTCTCTCGGCTACATTACCAGGTTAGCTGCGAGGGTTGGCGGATGGAGTGTGACTGACACGCCTCTTCCCCTCCAGACGAAACGAACTGCGCTCCTTCGCCCCGCCCGAATTCGAGGTCGGCGTCACCATCCCCCCTTCGTACGCCTTTTCCTCCCCCTCGCTCTCCTCCCTCTACCTCCTAACTCTCCCTTCCCTCCTCGCTCGCAGCCCGACCCAAGCCCTCGCCCTCTCCGCCTCCGCCGCCCTCTCCTACCCCTCCCCGCTCTCTCACACGCACGCCGTCCCGCTTTCAAGCCCCGAGGCGTTCGTCAGCCGCCAGGAGTACCAGGAAGAGGGGCACCGCGTCACGCGCAGGAAGTTTGGCAGGTTCTACTGGGGCGGCAAGTTCGGGGGCAGCGTCGAGGAGGAGCTGGCGCGGGAGTGAAACCGAGGAGGAGGGAATTCACGCCGACGAGGGAGTCGTGGCGAGAGCGAGAGCGCGTCGCTGTTTGCCTCCTCGCTGCCGTTTCGCTTCTGCCTCCCTCTACTGCTTCTGCCTCTTTTATTGTCCATTCCAGTTCTCGCGCTTCTCTGCCAGACGCGCTAGAGACGAGAAGCCCATACATGCTCGCGATACAAGGCGCAACAGTCTCATCCCCTCTCTATGCTCTCTCCAACCGCTCGTACCCCTCAAACCTGACCTCGCCGCACAGTCGCTTGACGACGCGCTCAACCTCGTCAAGATCGAGGAGGACGCTCGCGAGCGCCTGCAGGGCCGAGGCGTACGTGCCAAACTCTTCGGATGCGAGAAGCGCGAACGTCAGGGGCGAGGACGAGACGCGGGCGCCTTCAACCGAGGGCTCGTCTGTCGTCGTCTTCTTCGTCGTTGGGCTGGAGGAGTGCTCGACGGGTCGAGAGGCGGAGGCGCCGGGAGAGGCAGGCGTGGTAGCGGAAGCAGGGGAGGAGAGGAGCCGGAGGCGGTGGTCGTGGTACAAGAGGCGGTCGAGAAGCGGGCCTGGCGTTGCTTGCGGGAGGGGAGAGCCTTGACGAAGTGCAAGGGAGAGCTGCGGAGGGAGACGGAGGCGGAACGAAGAAGACGGTCAGTCTTCGCTGCGGAAAGGGAGGAAAGGGGAGGAAAGGAGGAGAGACGTGAGAGCGCACGAGAGAAAAGGTGGTCGTCACGTCGGCAATCTGCAAGAAGTAAAGAAGCGAAAAGGAAGCGCAAAGTGTCAGTGCGATTTGAAAAAAAGGAGATGTCAAGACGAAAACGCACCAGAGCCTGGTTAAGGAACGCCGTCTCGTGCACGAGCGCCTTGCGCCACTCCGGGTCGAGCCTCACCAGCGCCTGCCCGAGCTGCGCCAGCGCCTGGAGGAGCTGCAGCTGCAGGGCGAGCAGCGCAAGGTACTCGTCCTTGGGCCAGTCTCCTCGCAGCGAGACCTCGTACGGCGCCTGGACGATCGCGGCGCGGGTCGTGTTGAGCTTGACGCGGAGGGCCAGCATGCGCGCACGAGCGGCTTTGCGGGCGGCGGGCGAGAAGCCGCCTTCTTCTGCTCCTCCAACGCCGGAGGAGGACGGCGACGACTCAAGCTCCTCGCGCAGCCAGGCCGAGATGATGTAAGTGTAGACGCGGCCGAGCTCGTGGATGCAGGTCGCGTGTGTACGGCGGACGAGGACGCGAGAGGAGACGGGCGGGAGCATCATGGCAACGAAGCCGACGCCCTGTGCAAGGAAGCCTGTGAGCGAAAGTAGGATAGAAAGGGAGACCTCAGGACACACGGTACCGATGATGATGAGTAGAGCTCGCTTCCACTGCGAAAGAAGGGGGTCAGTCAGGAGCCTCGTGGGGAAAGAGGAAAGAACGTACAGCGAGAGTATATCCAACGCCTGGATTGCCCACCGTTGCGAGGTGAGTGTCTTGCCAGGAGTAGCCGACCTGCCAGAGGTGCGCCACCTCAGCTCGACAGTAAGAAAGGGGAGAAAGGGAAAGCAACGCACGATGAGAATAGTCGTAACCGCCGCCTGGATCGCGACCTGCGAGCTTGCAGGCGGAGCGTAGATGCGGATGGCCATGGCGGGGATCATGAAGACGAAGACGGCCGCGCCGAGCCCGTAGGGCGACCCAGGCCCGTTCGCCGAGCCGAGGTACCAGAGGAGCATGCCATAGACTAGCCCGACCGCGGCGCCAGCAACCTTCTGGATGGAGCTGAGGATTTGGTCGCCGCTGTACAGGCCGAGGAAACTGTGGGGCGAGGAAACAGGTCAGGCTGGTATCCGGGAGGCAGGACTGGAGGCCAAAGAACGCACGTCTGGAAAGTGATGAGCGCCCAAAGCCTGTCGCGCAGAGTACGTTCCGGTCAGCAAGGACGGGAGAAGAAAAGGAGACAATAGGTATGGAAGAAAAGTCGCAAGACGCACGATTTCTCCGAGTACATCAAGTAGGCGGTCGACTCGAACTGCTGCGGGAGCCAGATGGCGATCGAGAACGAGGCGTACTTGAGGGCGAAGAGACCCTCGGGCGTGGTGAAGAAGTGGAGGAAGCGGTAGAGGCCGAGGGTGAGCCGCTGGAAGGCGTTCTTGGGCGGGCGGGCGTCGGGGTCGAGGCCTGTGCGAGGAGGGAATTGCGCGTGAGCTCCTGAATACGGTGAGGGAAGGTGTCAGACGGAATGCACCCTTCTCGTCGACCTTCTTCCCCGTGTCCTTCGCCCTCTTGCCCTTCTTCTCCTTCGGCTTCTCGCCTACGCCGCTCTCCTCGTCAACCACCGTCGAGCCGTCTTCCTCGTCATCAGCCTCCTCCCCGACCTCCTCGACCGCCTCCGGGTTGTCTCCGTCGCCGGTAACCTTGTTCGCCCCGCCGCTGCCGCCCGTGAGCAGCTTGCCGATCTTCCTCAGGCCGGTCGGTAGCCAGAGCCTGTTCGTGCGCCGCTTGGCGCGCAATTCGTCCACCTTCTTCACGAACGCGAGGACGGCCTCGAGGTAGACGACGAGGTTGTCCGAGGCAGAGAGGAGGGTGAAAAGCGAGCCGGGCGCAAAAGTTGAGCCTTGCTCCTTCGACAAGGCGGCGTCGCGCGGGTGCTGCGCGAAGAGCTCGCCCGTCTTGGCGTCGAAGAAGTCGCGAAACGGTTCGACGAGCGCCTGGCGCCCCCCAGAGCGGTACGCCCTCAACTCCTTCTCGAGGAGTGCGATCCGGTCGCGGTCCTGCTCCTCGTTCGCCGGGTCTGCGTCAGTCCGCCACTTCGAGGGGAAGACGCCGTCCCAGCGCGAGCGGTTCTGCTGCACGAGCCAGCGCATCGCACTCTCGAGGGCTTGATCGCCCGCTTCTCGCACGGAGGCCGAGGCGGTGTCGAGGACGGGGAGCAGAGAGGCGAGGTCGTGCCCGTTGGCGAACTCGGCGCGGGTTAGGCGGGTGCGGGCTTGCTGCATGCGGGCGGTCTCGGTGAAGGAAGAAGACGGCTTCGGGGCGGAGTGAGATTTCTTGCCGTTAGGGGGTGACGACGAGTCGGAGGCGGAGGACTGGAGGGAGATGTAGCGCTGGCAGGGCAGTACGGGTCAGATGCGAACGGGAGGGATGAAGCGCCGGCAGACGCACCTTGTACCGGCTCTCCACCGTGTTGAACAGAACCCCAAGCCCGACACTTCGCACGTGTAGCTCTCTCAGCGGCTCCACCAGCCCCGCCAGGTCCTTCGAGCTGAGCCTGCCGAAGCTGATCTCTAGCTCGAGAATCGGGATCGACCCGAGGAGGCCTTCGAGGCTAGTTGAGAGCGCTTCTTGCGTCGAGGCGAAGAGAGGGAAGAAGGGCGACCATGGAGAGGGCGCAGGGAGATCGGAGCTGGATGTGGACGAGGAGGACGAGTCGGGCTCTTCGCTAACGGCGTGAAAAGGCGGAGAATGGGTCGAGAGGATCTTGGAGTGCAGGTGAGAACGCTCGAGGACCGGTGCGAGAAGCTTGTCGACGAGGTCGATGCTGTGCAAGGCGTCGGAGGAGGTTAGGTTCGTGTGAGCAGGAGGAACGGGAGACGAGCACACGTACGTCCAGCTGTAGTTGAGCGTCTCGGGGAAGATGAGGAGATTCGAGGCGACGGCGATGGCGATGAAGCAGGCGGTCGGGACTGCGGGGAAGAACCGTCAGCAACTGCTAGAATAGTTCAAGACGAGAGGACAGACTAAGGAAGGTGGTCGCGAGGGTGTACTGCGCGAAGGGGAAAAGTGGGCCGTAAGAGCACTAGGAAATGAGGCCGGGTCAGCGAACGCCCTGTAGAAGACTAGGACCGCAACGCACCATGACATCGAGCACAATGCTGGCAAAGATGGCGACGAGCATGAGCTTCGGCGACTTGGCGCGAATGAGGCCGAAGAGGAACAGCCCGATCCAGAGGAAGAAGCCGTGGGTGAGGCACGCGCGCCAGTCGAGGAACTCGCCGCGGAAGATGGCGAGGCGGTACTCCGAATCGGGGTTGGTCGCGCCCGCGATTCTGGAGAGAACAGGGTCGGATAAGTCGCTGCTGCTCCTGCGAGATCCGAAAAGGCTGGACGCACCCAGTCTGCACCCTCTGCAAGCTACTTGCGAGGAGGACTTGATTCCGCGCCCTCAGCCCCGCCGCCATCGCCGCACAACCCCATGCCCAGCCGAGGCACATACCGAACACGAGCATGGTCGCGACGAAGAGGAAGATCTGGGCGGGGAAGGTTGGTGGGAGCATGACAGAGACAATCATGCCAAAGAAGGAGGCCTGCAGGATGAGAGGAAGTAAGCCCCCGGGCGAAGAGAGGATGAAGGGAAGAAGCCGCACCTGACCCAGCACGGTGAGGGAGCTCGGGTTCAACACGAGGATGAACGTCGCGAGCAGGACCATCATCGCTCGCAGCAGGTGCTTCCTCGACCGCCATGCTGTGCGTTGAGCGGCGGCTTGGAGGAAAGCCGGAGGAGGGGAAGAGGTGGGGTAGAGCGGCGAGGGCGAGACGTGCGGGAAGAGGGCTGCGCGAGGAGGGCAGTGAGCTCTTCGTAGTGTGCACAAGAAGGAAGGCAAAGGTGCGCACCGTCCATCGGACCCTTGAGCATCCCCGGCAGCTTCTCTCGCCAGCCCTTGTGCGACTCGCCTCCGCGGTTGCCCGGCTCGGCGTTATCCCCCTGTGTGGTCCTCTTCTGGTCGCTGCTCATCGCAGGTGCGCTGTCGAGCTGTTGTCGCTGTGGTTTGGCGCTCCGTCCGTCGAGAGGCCGATGAGGTCGTTCAACTTGCGCAAGGGAGAGGGGCAGCGCGAGGTGTGGGTGAAAGCAGCGGTGCGTCTGTGTAGAATAGCAGCAGGCAAGCGAGCGCGAGAAGGAGGTGAAGGAGACGGAGAGGACGGCGATCGTGACCTCGTTCGGCGGCCAAGTCGCGAATTCGCTGCTCGTGCCGCAAGGTCGGCCCGCTCTTCTCGCCGAGTGAGCCCTTCTCTCTTCCAGCGTACAGAGATACTAGCGAAAAGTGCATTGCTAGGTACGGCAGAGAGAAGGATGGGGATGTACCGATGAAACCGGGGAGAGAAAGGCGAGGGAAAGAAGCGAACGTCGATGGTTACAGGCGAGGAACGAGAGGGTGTGCGGACTAGGAGTATAGGGGCGACAGAGCGGTATAAGGGGACGCGTGAATGAGGCTTAGGCGGTACCGTAAGTCGTGGTGCCGTACTGCGGCGGAGCAGTGCCGTGCGGCTGGCCGTGCGGATGGATGTTGTGCGCGTGGCCCTCGATGGGAGCTGTGGATGGGCAAAGAGATCAGTGAATGCATGGGTAGAGAGATCAGTGAGTGTAAGGGAAAGGCAGAAAGGGCAGAAGGGGGAAGAAGGGGAGCAAGAGCGGAAACGGGACAACGGACCCCACTCGGCGTTGCCCAGGTACTGGTAACCGCCCTTGCCGTAGCGCTCCTCCGCCTTGGCGTGCTTGTGAATCAGGTAGAAGCCGTGGATGTGGCCGGGGATCTGCAGTGCGGGAGGACGAAGGCGAGAGGAAAATCAGCAAGTCAGCACAGCTCGACGCAAGGGTGGTGAAGCGGGACGTACGTAGCCAAGGATGGTGAGGGCGATGTTGATGAGCAAGTCGCAAGAGCAGCCGGTGAGGATGGCGGCGGTGGAAGGCGGGAAGAGGATGCAGAGGAGGACGAGCAAAATGTCGGAGGTCTGGGCCATGTTGGGTAGCTGTGGGGTGCACGCAGAGTCAGTGACAACGCTCAGGGGTGGAGAAAGCTGCTCACTGCGCCCTCCTGGCCTCGTCCATCTCGCTCAACTGCCAAGTTCCGCGCTGACCCTCCTAGCCCGCAAACAAGCCCGCCGCTGCCTGCACCGCTCCTTCTCCGCCCCAGCACACCGCCTGCCCATGCGCAACCCGCCCGTCCTATTGCTCGCCGTGTTCTTCGCGCGCGCCACCTCGCCGATCCGCCTCGCCGTCCAGCTCGACGGAGGGTAGCTCGCGGGCTGTAGGTAGTCGGAAAGGAGCTCACTATGTGTGCTCTGGTGTGGGCGAGAAGCAGTAGCTGAGCGAGGGCTGAGCGGTGGAGGGAGAAGAGCGGAAGGCGGCGGTGTTCGACGATGACGGGGCCGAGCATCGCGATCTCGACTGCTTTTCCTCGCTCTTCTTGCAGTAGCCCCCCGTCCTTCCTGGACCCATCTTCAGCTGCTTCCCCACGGACTTGCTCGAGTAAGTCGCTCGCAAGGGGAGCCAGAAAAAGCGGAAGCGCAAGCGGGAGGTGCAGGTCGCCCAGCTCGTCTCGGGGCTGAGCTCCTTCTCGCCAGACCGTCTTAAAGACGCTCCAGGGCGGGTGTGAGCCCGGGTTCGGGCCAGCACAGTCGGTGGTCGAGCCGGAATGAGGATGGTTACGACTAACTGAAGGCCTTATCTGGAACCATCCTTCGCCCTGGCTCTTTCGACGTCGCCGTACAGTGCCCGGGTGCCTGGTAGTTCTGCTGTGCAAGGGAAGTTGTCGAGAGCGCGGTAGAGGAGGATGGGGGTGTGTGGGAGCAGGCGAAAGGGGGTAGGTGGAAGAAGAAGAAAATGCTGAGGAGTGGCTGATTCGCATTCTGCTGTACACCGCCCTCATGAGGCGGACGTTCTGATGCGGATCCAACCACTCTCTTCGCGAAAGAGAGACGAGGAGGCGAGAAAAGCGAGTTTCTTTCTGACGGGGTCGTTTCGAGGAAATCCAGATTACTCGCCTCCTACTGCTCAAACGCGTCTCGTTACGAGTGCTCTACGCGACAATGCCTCCCTCGCAGCTACTTGCTGAACCTCGGGATCTAGAAAGGGTGGAGGGGCCCGTGCGACGAGGGAGAAAAGCGTGGAAGGAGGGCGAAGCGAGCGAAGGGATGGACGGTTCGGTGGGCGGTAAGCGGTGTAGATCACGTCTGGTGTGAGCCCAGCCAGTGTGTTCGAGCAGCGCTAGCGCTCCAGGTGCTGAGATGGGCGAGGTTGAGGAGGTCGAGGAAGTTCGCAACTCGGCTCGCTCCTTTGGCTCTCCCGCTCGTACCCTGCTCGTCGTGCCCCGCTGCATCGCACTCTCCGCTCATCTACACCCCTCTTGAGACCCGTTCATCCCTCCTCCCGCCAGGCTCGGCGCTGTCTCCTCCGCCTCGCCTCGCCCTCTCCTCCGGGTCTAGCAAGGCGTCCCCCATCTCTAGCGGCTGGACCGCCGGTGGTGCATCACCAACAGGCCCCTTCCGGTACGCCTCACCGCTCTCCTCTCTCCCGCAAGCCCGCGCCGTCGACTTCATTCCCAGCTCCCGCACTGCTCACTCAACTTGGTGGTGAGCGGTGCGGGTCGGCTTCTTCGCACTCTCTGACGCTTGCTCCGCTCGCAGGTCACCCTCTGCCCTCCGCATCGGACTAGTCCCAGCTTCATGCGCTGAGCCGTCCTCGTCGCGCCGTCCTCGACCTCGACCGGACTGGCCCCTCATCTCGCTGCTCAGGATCGTCCTCGACCGGCCCGCTGCCGTTTCCGACCAGCTCAAGAGACTCTGATGGTGCGTCAGCCTGATGGTCTTGCTCTCGCACCCCCCTTCGTCGAGCTCCGCCTTTCGACGCCTGCTCTTCTGGGGCTGGCGCAGAAGTGCAACCTGAGCATCCGTTTTTCGCACCTTCTACCGCCGCTGACGCTTCCTCCGCCCACAGGACGTCCCCTACGTCTACAAACACATCACTCGCACGCTCTCTCGCTCGTCAACTCGGTCCGTTCCCTCTCATCGCTTCCTGCCCCACGTCCCGCTGCCCCCCTTGGTGTGCCATTTCTCGCTCGTTCCGCCTCGAGCGGCTTGCGCAGTCACTCACGACCCGACTGTGCTTCCTTGAGTCCAACTGATCACCCCCTCGTCCCGCAGAAATGGCTCGTCGGCTCAGATCCCGCGCTGAGCGCCCACTGTAGGAGCCTCTTACGTTGCGCGGTTCCCGTGGGTTCTGGCTCTTCCACCTCCTCTGCGACTCGGGGCGGTTGTACGTCTCACTCTTCTGCCTCTTTCTCGACCTCTCCCTCCCCAGCTGACCTTCTCCTCCGCCTCGTCGCGCAGGTCCACCCCAACGCCGGCGCCTCGAGCGGCATCTGTGACAAGGTCGTCATCAGCTCGTTCTTTGACAACGTCGTCGCTACGTACGTCTTCTCTCTCGTGCTTCTCGAAGCTCTTCGCCGTGACCTGACCCTCTCTCCCCCGTTCGACCCTCTCCAGGTCCTTCCCTCCGTCCCGTCGCGCCGCCACTCCCGACTCGCGTGAACGTCCTGCCTCTTCAAGGTGCGGCCGGAGACCCTTCTGCTCCCAACATTCGGCCTGTTCGACCCGAACCCGGCGGAACCGCTCCCGCATCTGCGGCTCCTCCCCCTTTCTCCTCTGATCCGCTGACCTTTTTTCCTCCTCGTCCCCGCATGAACAGCTCTCTTTCCATCCACGGACCCGATCCTGCTCCAGCTGCACGCCCCCTCTCCCGGTCGTCCCGGGTCGAGGTTGGCTTGCTGCCAAGTACGACTCGCCAGCCCGTCAGGCCCGCGTAATCTGCGTCTTTCCGGTACACCTACCTTACTCTCTGCCCCCTCTCCCTCGCCGGCACTGAATCGTCCTTCTCGCTTTCGAGCAGGCGGATCCTCCTCACGCCGGCATCTCGAGCAAGCCCACGATCTTCTTCGAGCCCTCTTCCCTCGACGTCACCAGTTCCGTCAGCATCAGCGAGGAGATCACCTCGTCCCGCGCGGACGCCTCATCGCCTGCGTGCCCGCCCCCCTCAAGCTCGCTCGGCCTCGTGCGGGAAGCCTACCCTCGTCCTCCTCCCATAGTGCGTAGCTCCTTTCGTTCCACCCTCTCTACATCTCTTCCTTCGCACCGTACTGACTGTCCCTTCTACACTCGCATTTCATCTCAAACTTGGGCCTTCGCGACCTCGCTTCTTCCTCCCTCATCCCTTGCAATTCATGTGGCGTACCCCGTGGCGTAGGTCTTCTCTCCCTATGATCGTTCGAGCCGCGACTGCCACCGTTGCGGCCCCTCGTTCTCGCTTCCTCTCTCCCCGTTTTTTCCTCACCCCCTTTTTTCCTTATTCTTCCCCCACTCCCTTCATTTTCACGCCTCGCTCTTCTCACATCGAAAGCTGTAGGTGTCCCTGCATCCGCCTGACTGTCACGAGAGAGAGAGAGGCCCGACTCTGCGATCAAACCGACCCGACCGCGCACCTGGTCTTCGCTTCCTTCCTCTCACTTTGCTTCCGCTTACTGGCTCGAAGCGCTTAGCGACCGTTGACCCTCCTGCTCGACGACACGCCCGCCAGCAGCAGCAGCGAGCCCTCCCCTTGCACCGTCAGCTCAACCAGCAGGTCTCGCTTGCCGACCAACGGGTGGACAGCAGCAGCATCAGCACAGCTCGGGCACTAGCACAACCAGCAGCAGACGTACGTCCCAGATCATCTGCCCTCCCTCTGAACTCGCCACTGCTCATTGCCCCTCCGTGCTGACTGCCTTCTCATCATCCTTGTCCTCCTCTTCGGTTGTCAGCTCGTCCCAAGCGTCTCACGCCGCCACTCCCTCCACAGCGTCGACCATCTCTCTCTCCGCTCTCCCGACTCCCCGGAACGCCCGAGGGTCGGCCCCGCGCAACCTCGTCTCCCCTTCTCACCGCCCGCCGTCCTCGTCCCCATCCTCCCCTCGACCTCGCCGCCTCCCACCCTGCCCAAACCCCTCCCACAGCACCCTGTCGTCTTCGCCATGAGCCGCAAGCGCTACGCCTCCCGAGGCATCGGCCGCGCAACGAGGGTGATCAGGATGAAGAAGCCGAAGAAGCCCAAGCCGTGGATCGCCGCGATGGACCTCATGGCCGGCGCGCGGCGGTTCTGGAACAAGCCTACGCGCGAGGTCGCGAACCAGGTCTACTCGACGGTGAGGGAGTTGCAGGAGTTCTTCCCTCGCGTCGTCGGCGGGATCGACGGCAACGTCAAGCTCGACAAGGAGCTCCGCATCGACGGCAAGGTCGTCGCCAAGCAGTTTCACACCTCGGGCACGTTCGGCGTTGCCAACTCGTCCTCCAACTACCAGGGCATACTCATCGCGGTGCACGAGCTCGTCGACCAGGCGCGGCCGGTGCCAGCGCTCGGCGGTCAGGCGGACTTTGAGGGTGTGTTCCTCGGCGGCGATGGCGAGGTTGCGTGCTGGGTTGCCGCGGAGGGGGAGCTCGCGCGGGACGGGGTTGAGAGGGGGAAGTTCTCCGAGGTATGGTCCGAGGCTGCCTGCTTTCGCCAAAGAATGGATTCTGACCTCTCCCTTCCTTCTTATCTCTTCTCAGCTCGAGCCCGCTACGACCACGAGTAAATCCACCACCACCCGCCCCACCCTGCCGCCGTTCGTCCCGCTCGACCGCTCCGAAGCTCCCTCGACGCCGCCGCCGCGCGCAAGCTCGCTGCGAGCTCAGAGGCGCCGGAGCTCGACCGCTCCAAGGTCATCGACGTCGAGCGGAGCGACGAGGCTTCGCAGAACGTCGACGAGGACGCCGGCCCGATCAGGGTGTTCGAGTTCATGCTCGACGGTGAGATGCTGAACGGCGGGGCGGACGAGGTCGTCCAGAGATGGTGGTTTGAGGGGGAGGGGGAGGACAAGGTGCTGTGCATGGAGGTCGTCGACGTGCCGCTCGCCATCCAGGAGAGCGGTCTCGAGGTCCAGGTCGACGCCGTCGGCTGGCTCGTCCAGCAGCGCGAGGCGCTCAAGAAGGGTGGCACGACCGCCGCAGCGCGCTACCCGCTCTTTGCGCAGGAGCTGTGCGCCTTTCAGCCCGAGGCTGCGACGGCCGAGGTCTGCGAGCGGGTCGCGATGGGCGTCGAAGGCCTCGCCGGCGACTTTGGCGGTAAGGAGGCGGACAACCTCGGGGAGGTCACGCTCGCCAAGCTCGGCGTTCTCGCGCTCGGCGAGCCGTCGAGGTGGCAGGCCCTCGCCGCCGAGCGCTGCGCAACCTGGCTCGACCCCGCCGTCTTCCACCTCTCCCTCCTCCGCCACTACAACCACCCCGGCTCAAGTGATCCCTCCCTCCTCTTCGGCGAGGAGCTCAACACGGACCGCGCCTCCCCCCTCCCCTACGCCTTCTTCTCCTCCTCCCGCCAGCACGCCGTGAACACGACCACGGCTGTGCTGAAGGCGCTCGGCATGTCGAGCGGGCTTGAGCGCGGGCCGTACGCGGAGGAGAGGCAGGGGCTGCTCTGGCAGGCGCTGACCGAGAAGTTGAAGGGTGGGCCTGTTGAGGGTTGGGTCGTCCTCGGTGCGTTTCGCCTCGTTCGTCTCCTTCTGGTCCTTTCGAAAGAGCTGACCTTGCGTCTCTTTCTTTGGATTCCTACGCATGCTGCAGCCTCTCCCGTCAAAACGCCCAAACCGCCCTACTCGAAACCCCTTGTCCCGTCCTCGCGCCCGCCCGGCCTCTCCGTCGCCGGTTCGGGCGTGCCCGGCTCGCCGCGCATCTTCCCTCTCCTCGCTTCAAACTTCGACTCGGTTGCCCACTGGGCTCTCCTCGGGACCACAGGCGACCGCCTCGACCAAGTCGGGGCGCTCGAGCGCACCTCGCGCGGGCCGAGCTGGGCAACGATCAGGGAGGAGAAGGAGCGCGAGCTTGTCGCCCGGGAGGAGGCGGAGCTGGCGGACGAGATCCAGGAGGAGATGTACGCGCAGGCGATGCAGGACCTCGAGGACGGTTTCACGATGGGCCCGATGCCTGCCGAGCAGTTCGCCAAGATTCAGCAGAGCCTCAAGGAGAGCATCAACTCCCGCCTCGACGACCGCAGGACCAGCTGGCTCGACTTCATTCGCGTCTTCCTCGCCATCGCCGACAAGCACATCCCTGGCCTTGCCGTCGACCGCGCCTTCGACTGGCGGAACGGCGCAGGCCTCGTCGACGAGCTCATCTCCCCGGCGGGCGAGGTGATCGCGCGCCTGCCGACCCTGTACGACAATCCAACGTCGGCGACGGCGACCCTCCAGCAGATTCTCGTCGACAAGGACCCGCGACTCTTCCCCGGCGGCGCCCTCTCCATCCCGGCTTTCACCACCCTCTTCTCGCCGCCCGGCTCGACCAGCCGTACCGACCGCCTTCCCGTCAACCTCCGTTCGGTCGTGAGGGCAGTTACGAGCTCGCTCGGCGTCCCAGTGCACTCTCACCTGGGCGAGCGCCTCGAGGTCCTCGTCGCCGCCAAGTTCAAGCTCTTCCTGCAACCCTCTTTCGTTCAAGCCGCTCTTGCTCTCCCGCAATTCTCCGACTCTCGTCGAGACGCGCACAAGGAGAGGTGCATGCCCTCGTGGCGCGGGATGGTCTACTTCATCGAGTTTTGTAAGAGAGCGCGAGCAGCAGGTCCGTTCTCTCGCGATCTCAGTACTCTCCCCTTGTCGAACGGGTCGCGGGACTCATCGCTATTTGTACACTTGCAGACACCTTCGACCTGGACACGGACGACCTGAAGTCGCTCGGTCTCGCCTACCAGTTCGAGCAGAACCAGGGTCGATACCGCCAGAAGCAGAAACCGATCATCGCCGCAACGCTTCACGCCGTCGGGCTCTGCAGCTTCAACGACTTCTACGACGCGTGCGTTCCGCCGCGCGACCTCGCCGGACGCGCCCTCTCGTTCTTCAACAAGCAGGCCGACCACGAGTGGATCTCGTATCGCGACCTTTGCAACAGCATCAGCTGGAGCCGGCGCGCCTCTTTCAAGGTCGAGATTGCGTGGGCAGTCAAGCTCGCGGCGGCGGCGGCGGCGCCGCCGGGAACCGACCTCGACTCGCTGACGGAGGAAGACGAGGCTCAGCTCGTCGGCGGTGCAGCCGTCTTCGTCGTCGACCCGCGCGACCGGTACCGCCTGTCCCGCAACCGAGCGTGGTGGAAGAGGAGCGGCGGTCGGACGGGCGACTTGCTCGAGGAGGAGCTCGCCCGCGAGGAGGCCGAGCGCCTCGCGAAGCGCACGACTGCTCTCGAGAACATTCGCCAGGACCTGGTCGCTCGCCCGCACCGGAGCTTCATCGGCTCGGACCAGATCAGTCGCTGGTCGGAGCAAGTTCACCCGGGTTCGACCGGTCGCAACGTCAACCGGTCCGTCGAGCACCTCTTCAACAACATCCTGCTCGCCATCCTCGACTCGGAGGGCATCGAGCCCAGCAACAAGCTCGCGAGCCAGTCAATCCTCGGCGGGACGTTCAGCATGGAAAGGAGCGAGACGAAAGGCGCCCGGCGTGACCAGCTGAGCGTGCGGTGGCTCTCGGACAACCCGCTCAAGTACCCGCCGTGCGTTCGCCTGATCTGGTTCTCTTTCTTCCTCACCAACACCAGACTGACCCGCTTCTTCTGCAGAGTCGCCAAGTCCGAGCTGCTCCGTCAGCGCACAAGCTCGAGCAGCGACGAGCCCTATGCGCCTGGTACCCGCCGCAGCAAGCGCAACAAGCCGTCGGTCGAGAAGGAGCCGGCGCAGAAGCCGCAACCGAGAACTGCGAAGCGTCGCAAGACGTCTGTCCAGAGCGACGACGGAACGATCGGCACCGAGGTCGGCAACCGGGACGGCGAGACGGCGACGACGGGAGGGGCGCGTTTCGGGAAGGACCAGTGCGTCGGGCTTTCTTACTTTCGCTGTGCTTGTCTGCACACTTTCAGGACTGACGGCCTTTTACCCCCGTGCAGGGTCCGCCCTCTTCCCTCTCGCTCGCCCTACGCCAAGGGCAAGCCCGCCGCCGCCGCCGCCGCCTCGAAAGACAGCTCAGGCTTGGACGACGCTGCCCCGGACGACGACCGCAAGGCGGAGGACGAGCAGGGGCGCGCCGACAAGCCCGACTTGGGCCATGTGGGCGACAGGACTGCGGTCGCGTCCGCCGGGAGAGGAGCGGGAGTGATGGAGATGCTGGTTGAGGGGGCAGAGGCGGGCGAGGGTGTGTCCTTTTCCTCATCTTCCCCCTCCTTCCAAGTTCTAGACTGACCAGAGTACTACGCGCAGGCGACATCAAGCTGCCGCTGGACAAGAAGCAGCACAAGGAGCCGATCGAAGAGCAGGACGATGCGGACCAGGAGGAGGAGGACGAGATTGTCTTTGCTGGTATGTCCTGGTTCTTCCCGCGCTGTGTTCCTTCCAGGAAAGACGACTGACTTCCTAGGCCGGCAGTTGTGTCCTCTTCCCCCTCGAACGAGCGCCCTACCCGCCGTCCGGGTCTCAAAGCCCCCCTTCACCGTCCCTTTCATCGGGTCGGGACGGACTCGTCTGCCCCGACCGGGCCCTTCCGTCGTCGTTGAGGAGGGCCGCGGCGAGGAGGCTGCGGCACGCTTATCTCTTCTCTCTCTTCCACCCACGCTTGTAGCCCTACCGCCCCTCTTTTCCTTTGTTCGGCCGCGCTAGCCTTACCGCAGATGTATCCCGTACTAGCCTGAAAGTCTACTCTGATGCCTCGAGTGGCTCTCATCTGAACGCGAAAAGAATACGAGGCAGACCTTTCTATTGGAGACGCGACTTCTACTTCTCCTCCTCGCCCGCCAAATCCTCCTCCTCCGCGAGTAGGCGCTCCGCCTGTACAAGCGAGGTCAGCGTCGTGACAGAGGCAGAAAGGGATGGGGAAAGAGGAGGAAGAGAGGAAAGGGCACGCACTTCCAGTCCTGCGATGCAGCCCGTTCCGGCAGAGGTGATCGCCTGGCGGTACTTCTTGTCCTGCACGTCGCCGGCCGCGAACACGCCCTTGACCGAGGTGAGCGACGTGCCCGGCTGGGTCTTGATGTAGCCGTCCTCATCGAGGTCGAGCTGGCCCTTGACGAGCTCGGTCGCGGGGACGTGCCCGATCGCGTAGAACAGGCCGTTCGCGGGCAGGTCGCGCTCGTCCTGCGTCTTGGTGTCGCGGATCTTGAGCGCGGTCAGGACCTCGCCGTCGCCCTTGGCCTCGACCGGGACCGTGTTCCAGAGGATCGTGATCTTGGGGTGCGACATGGCGCGCTTGGCCATGACCTTGGACGCGCGGAGGACGTCGCGGCGGACGAGCATGTAGACGTGCGAGGCGTACTGTCGAGGGTGGGAAGCAGGTCAGCGTCCGGGGAAGAAACGTGGGGGAGGGCCAGGAAGAAAACGCACCTTGGTGAGGTACATCGCCTCCTCGCACGCCGAGTCACCGCCGCCGACGACCGCGAGGGGCTTCTTCCGGAAGATGGGGACGGCGCCGTCGCACACCGCGCACGCCGAGATGCCCGACTGCCAGTACGTCTCCTCGCCGGGGAGGTTCATGCGGCGCGCGGACGCGCCGGTCGCGATGATGAGCGTCTCGGTCAGCTCGGGCTCCTCGTCCTCGGCCCACTCGCGCCAGAGCTTGAACGGGCGCGAGGAGAGGTCGACCTTGGAGATGGTCTCGGTGCGGATGTCGGTGCCGAACCGGACAGACTGGGCGCGGAAGAGGTCCATCATCTCGGTGCCGCGGATGCCTTCCGGGAAGCCGGGGCTGTCGGCAAGCGTCTGGTGAGCTGACGAGCGGCGAGGAAAGCAAAAAAGGAGAGCAGGACGCACAAGTTCTCGACATCGGTGGTGGTGGTGAGCTGACCGCCGGCGGCAAAGCCGTTGGCGAGCATGCCCTCGTACATGACGGGCTCGAGGTTGGCGCGAGCGAGGTAGATCTGTCAACAGCAAGCGCGATCAGTGACCGGATCGCCCGCACCGGGTCGGCGGCGATATAGGCGAGCAGGACCCGCTCGTCCAGCTCCTGCGCCGCAGCGACGAGCTGATCCTGCCCGGCTGAATCTGAAGATGGACAACTCACAGCAGCGGTGTGGCCGGCGGGACCTGCATGGGCGTGCGCGGGCCAGTCAGCACGAGAGAGCGGGAGGAGGCGGCAAGAGGGAGGGGACGGAGGAGGGACGCACCCGAGCCGATGATGGTGGCCTTGGTGACCTTGGAGGTCTTCTCAGCAGCAGCGCCGCCGTTGACTTCGATGGGGGCCATTTCTGCAGGATTGGAAGGAGGAGGAAGAGGAGGAAGAGGAGGAAGAGGAGAGGACGAGGGGAAGGTCAGCGCGGGTTCGTGTGCGAGTGCGGGTACATCGGCACTCGGGCAGGGTGGACTTCCAGCTGTGCTGATGCTGTCCACGCTGCCCGCGGGCTACCGGAGCCAGGTGCGGTGGCGGGAGAAGGAGCGGCGAACTTGCCAGACGAGGACGAGTGGATCGGGCGAGAGAGGGCGAAAGAGAGCGCGGCGGTTGGAGGGGCGAGCAGGCGGAGGGCGCGAGGGAAGCGTGCGGAAGCCAGCAGAGCCAGGATGGGGACAGAGAGGGAGGAGAGTAGGAGGACGAGGGACTTGGCGAGAATTGGTGAGAGACGAGGCGAATTGTCATCCTTTCGCTTTCCTCCGCCTTCGAGACTTTGCACTGCTTACTCGGCTATCTGCCTCGCCTCGGAGATCGCCTCGGGCACAGGCCACGCTGCTGCTGTTGAACCGGGGTTTTTTCTACTTGCACATGCTACTGGAGGTTGGGATTCGACGAGGAAAAGGACAGACAGGGTTGAACCGCGATGGAGACGGGCAGATGGGGGGCACGAAAGAACGAGGGGGAACAGATGGAGAGACGGAGAGAGGAAAGAAGGCAGGGGGTCAGGCGACGAGGCTTACTCGTGCTTGATGGTGGCCGAGTCGGGGACGCCGGGGAGCGGGAACTGCATCGCAAACTTCTGGACCTCCTCGCTCAGCGCCTTGAGCTGCTGCGCCGCCTCGCCCTCGCCCTCGAGCTTGGCGACGAACGCCTTGAGGAGCTTCGAGCCGGCCTCGTCCTGCGCCTTGAGCGCGATCTGGACCGCGCGGTCGAGGAAGCCGGCCACGGTCACCATCTCGGCCTCCTTCATCGAGCGCGACGTGAGCGCGTTCGAACCGATGCGGACACCGCCCGGGGTGACCGCCGACTTGTCGCCCGGAACACCGTTCTCTGCAGATCGAGAAACGGTCAGAACTTGCGCATTTCTCGACGAAAATCGCTGAAAATTGGCTGGAAATGAGCGTACTGTTCAGAGTGATATGGAGGAGATCACACAGGGTCTCGACCTTGGAGCCCGTCAGGCCGAGGGGGCGGACTGTAAGGCAGGAGGGAGAAAAAGTCAGTTCGGTTGGCGACCTGCGCGATTGTGCTAGAGGGCGGGCACGTTATGTGGATGATATCGCTTGTCCTCCTGAAGAGGACGCGGCATGGAGGCGAGAGGGAAAGACGAGACGAAAGCACGAAAGAGAGGCGAGGAGAGGAAAGGAAAATTGAAAACGAAGAGGGGGCGAGTTGTGTGCGCGCTAACGCCGATGCCTCCTCACATACTCCCGCCGAGCCCCGTCAGGGCTCGACTGGAAGTAAGCGGGGGGAAGGGAAAGACGAGAGCGAAAAGGGAAAAGGGAAAAGGAAGGGTGATGCATGCTATCGCTTGCCTTCCCCGTGCTCAACGCTGAACCCGCGTCGGGTTCAACGTAGAGGCAGCAGGGAGGCCGAGACGATAGCAGGAAGGAAAATGAACGAGAGAAGAGCGAAAAGACGCACGGTCCCAGAGGACGAGGTGGTTGTCCGAGCCGTCGGTCTGGAGCTTGTAGCCCTTGGCGACGAGCTCCTTGGCGATGGTGCGCGTGTTCTCGATGACCTGCGTCGCGTACTGCTTGAACTCGGGCGTCGCGGCCTGCTTGAGCGCGACGGCGATCGCGGCGATCGTGTTGTTGTGCGGGCCGCCCTGGCACGCCGGGAAGACGGCGTCGTTGATGCGCTTCTCGACGTCGGCCTCCTTGTCCTTGCGGAAGAAGATGAGGCCGGCGCGCGGGCCGCGGAGCGTCTTGTGGGTCGTGGTCGTCACGACGTCGCAGTACTCGAACGGGTCGTTCTGGACCTGGGCGGCGACGAGGCCCGAGATGTGGGCCATGTCCATCATGAGGTACGAGCCGTTGATGTCGGCGATCTTGCGCAGGCGGGCAAAGTCCCAGTCGCGCGGGTAGGCCGACGCGCCGCAGATGAGGATGCGCGGCTTGAACAGGTTGACGTTCTTCTCGAGCGCGTCGTAGTCGATGATGCCCGTCTTCGGGTCGACCTAGAGGAGGGGACCGGTGTCAGTTAGAGTGCGGGAGGAGGGAAAGAGCGCGAGAGGGACGCACCTGGTACGGCAGCGGCTCGAAATAAATCGAGCTCGCCGAGATCTTGCGCTTCGGGGTGAAGGCGCCGTGGGTGAGGTGACCGCCGTCAGCGAGGCCGAGACCCATGATGCGGTCGTGCGGCTGGATGAGCGCGGTGAAGGCAGCAAAGTTGGCGGTCGAGCCCGAGCTGCGGCGCGGAAGCGGGTCAGTCTCGTTTCGACTGCCCGCACAGAGAGAGGAAAAGCGGGACGCACTAGGGCTGGACGTTGACGCCCCACTTGGCGCCGTCGAGGTGGAAGGCGGCGAGGGCGCGGTTCTGGCAGAGGACCTCGAGCTCGTCGACGACCTCGTTGCCGCCGTAGTAGCGGGCGCCGGGGAGGCCCTCGGAGTACTTGTTGGTGAACATGGAGCCGTTGGCCTCCATGACGGCGAGCGAGGTGAGGTTCTCGGACGCGATCAGCTCGAGGCCGCGGAACTGGCGGAAGGTCTGGAGGGTTTCGGCGGGAAAGGGGCAGTCAGCATGGCTGTGCGGGTGCGACGGGAGGTGTCTGTCGAGCCAGAACGGCGGAAGGAGCTGAGGGTGATGCAGCGGAGGGTCCGCAGGGGTGGCGGCGAACGCCGGCAACGTGCTCTCGTCGACGTCGTGCTCCTTTGGCGTGCTGGTAGTGCCCAGGTGTGCCCGTCCATGCCGTGGAGCGGTGCACGAGCGCAGCACGAGTGAACCGGCCTGGGGGAGTCAAGCGGAGGGGGGCGAGTTGCAGCGGCGACGAAGCTCACCTCGCGCTCGATGAGGGCATGGATCTCGGGGTCGGCCTGGGCGAGAGGCGTGTAGAGGTCCTTGTTCTGTTGCGGTCGAGAGCGAATGAGAGTCAGCCCAGCGGAAAGGTGTCGTGATCGAGGAGGAGCGCTGGACGGGATGGGGGGGGAGGCGAGAGGAGGGGGAGCGAAGGAAGGGCAGACGGACGTAGTCGTTGGGGATGGGGATCGAGGCAGACATCCTTGCAGTGATGGAGAAGGGGCGGGAGAGGGAAGGAGACGAGTGCAGGCTGCGGGCGAGTCGAGACAGCATTCGAAGAGGAAGAAAAGAAAAAGCCACGGCGACTCGCATCTGGACCCACTCCCACACTCACTGCTACACACGTTAGCATGGCACAGACACCGGCGACAAAGAAGCGCAGGACTACGCGCACCACCTCCGCCAACAGCGAGTCCCTGCCCGCCGCACCAGCTGCTCCCGCTCCTCGTTCAACTGCACCGCCCTCTTCTGCCAGCGCCCAACCGCTCTCGGCAGTCGCAGCCAGAAGGGCAGCCAGGGAAGCAGCGCAGCAGCAGCAGCAGCAGCAACCAACTCAGCCACGCCCACCGCTCGAGGACACCGCCGCCGCCGCCTCTTCCTCCTTTGACGATGAGGACGACCAGCACTCAACCCCGCCCACCAAGCAGCGCAAGCAACAGCACCGCACCACCACCACCACCACCAAGGGCAAGCAACCGCAGCGCTACTTTGCTCCCGAGTCCGACTCGGAGCAAGAGGAGGACGACGTGATGCTCCTCGACCAGGACCAGGACCAGGACAGCGAGGACGAGGCAGACGCGTCTCCGCTCGAGGGTCTCGACAAGGGCGAGGAGGAGGCGCTGGCACCGGCCAAGGGGCGCAGGGAGTACGAGGCCGAGAGCGAGGGGACGAGGACCCCGAGGAGGGGCCGGAGGGAAAAGAGGTGCGTCGGCGCGCCTTGCCTTTCCCTTGTTCTCCTTTCTGCCGTCGTGTTCGGAGCGCGAGGAGCTGGGCGCACCGGGGGACGAGAGCTCATGCGCCTTTTTCTCCCTCATCCCTTCTTTTTCCGCCTCTTCCCCCCTCCCTCCGCCCGCGCTCACTCTTGTCCCTGCCCGCCTCTCTGAATTCCGCTCGCCGTCTCTATATCAACTCCTCACCGTCCCCTTTGCTCGCCACTCCGAACTTGACCCCGCGCCCGCTGTCCTTTCCGGCTCTTCCTCCCCCTTCTACTCTCACTGCTCTACCTCGTGCCACTCTTACTCTTCTCCCTCCTCCAATTCATTTCCCCCGCCGCGTACCCTGTTTCAACCCTTGGATTGTCTCCTTACTCGCTTCCTCGCTCTCCCACCGTCCGCCCCTCCCGACATCCAGCGCCTTCCTCGACCCCTACTGCACCTCCGCCTTCCACGCCGTCCCCGGCGTGAGCGCCGTCCGGACCGTCGTGCTCGACTCGGAGAGCGGGCAGGAGCGGCCCGCGGTCGTGTATGCGCTGCAGGAGGGAGAGGTGCGTTTCCTTCCCTTCCGTCTTTCTCAATCTCCCTCCATTTCCTCCCTTTCCTCCCTTCCCTCCTTCCATGTTGGTTCCGCTCCTTCCTCCCGCCCATCCTCCCTCTCCGCCGCCGTCCTTCCCTCTTCGTCTCCTCCTTTTCTCCCTCGCTCCCTTTCCCCCTCGGTCCTTCTTGTCGTCCTCCCGTCCTCCCGCCCTCCCGTCCTCCCGTCCTCCCGTCCTCCCGCCCTCCCGTCCTCCCGCCCTCCCGCCCTCTTGTCCTATTCCCCCCGTCCTGCCTCCCTCTCTTCCCCCCATCTTTCTTCCTGCCCTCTCTCCTCCGCCTTTCCGTCTTTCCTCGCCCTTTCCACCCCCTCCCTCCCTCTCCCTCTTCCTCTCGTCTCTGTCTCTTCCTTGCTCTTCGTCCCTTTCGCCCTATGGCCCTCCTCCCCTCCCCCCTTCCGTTCTTCCTCCCCTCTCTTCAGCCACCCTACCTCCGAACCCCGAATCCTCCGTCGCCCTCTCCCTTCTCTACTCCCGCTCGCCGTCTCCAGCCACTCCCGCACTCTGTTCCCGCCGTCTCCCCTTTTCCTGTTGATCATACTGACGCCTGCCGCCCCTTCTCGTTGCAGAACCTCGTCCTCCATGGCGCCTTCCTCGTCACGCCCCTCTTCGGCGCCATCCACTCCCTCGGCTCCTCCCTCTCTTCGTCAGCGCCCCGCTCCCCTGCCGAGCCGCTCACCCTCCCGTCCCTCTCGCCGACCACCTGCCATCCCTTCTTCTGCCCGTCCTCGCACCCGCTCCCGCCACTCTACGCCCTCCCGCGCGCCGACCCGTCCTCGTACGACTCGCCCGTCTCGGTCCTGCTTCCCTCGCCGAGCAAGGGCGGCGAGCCGACCGAGCTGGACCTCTCCCGCTTCGCCGCGGCGGTCGTCGTGACGGACCTCGAGACTGGCATCGAGGGGATCGAGCGCCCGCTCGTCGTTGGCGGGATTGGCGGAGCGAGCGGCATGTGGCCGAGGACGGACGGCAAGGGCGACGCGCTCACGCAGGGCAAGACGTGGAAGCTCGTACGTCTCCTTCCCCCGCGCCCCACTCCTCCCTTCACCGCGCCTCCTCGCCTCCCCTCTGACCTCTTCCGCCCTACCTTCTCGTCTCACCTCTGATCATGCTCTCCCTCGCGCCGCTCGTGCAGATTACCGTCCCAACCCCCTCCCTGACCTCCCTCCGCCCCATGCCCGCCTGGGACCAGGCGCTCGCTGCCGCGCTCCCTTCGCTCCAGAGCGGCACGAGCGACCCGGGGAGGCTCGTCGCGATGGTCGAGGGCCCGAAGAGGGTCGGGAAGAGCACGTTCGCGAGGGTGGCGGTCAATGCGTTGCTGGACCGGTGCGTCGTTCTTCCTTGCGCACCTTTCTACCCATCTCCCCTTCCTCTCTTGCGCTCCGCCTCCCTACACTGCTTCTCTTCGCCATCTCCTCACGCCTGCCTTTCCTTTCCCACCTGTCCCTTTCGTCGCATCGTCCGGCCTAGCCACGCTTCGCTCATCTGCTTACGATCGATGCTGACTGACATCTCCGACTGCAGCTACGAAGCCGTCGCCTATCTCGACACCGACCTTGGCCAGCCCGAGTTTACCGCTCCCGGCTTCGTCTCGCTGCACATCCTCCGCCGCCCCGTCTTTGGCCCCGCCTTCACCCACCTTTCCGCCGTCCCCCTCGCGGCGCACTTTTTCGGCACGACCTCGCCTGCGTCCGATCCGAGCGGGTACATCGACGCCGCGCGCGCGCTGCTCGACACCTACGCCCTCGAGGTCGAGTACCCGCTCGTCGACGAGCCGTCGGTCTCGTCCTTCTCTCGACGCCGCGGACGCTTCGCTCAGCAGCAGCAGCAGCGGGCTCAGAAGGAGGAGGCGCATGACCAGCCTCGCAAGATCCGCGAGCGCGTCCCGCTCGTGGTCAACACGCAAGGGTGGGTCAAGGGCCTCGGCGCGGACCTCCTCGCGCAGCTCAAGGCCGCGTCGCAGCCGACGCACGTCTTCTCCTTCTCCTCTCCGGACGAGAGCGGCGCCGCCTTCGACCCTTTCACCGCTGCGTCGGAGGACGTCGCGCCACCGTACCACCTCCTTCAACTTCCGCCTGCGCCGCCGACGCCGCTCGAGAGCAAGTACTCGGCCGCCGACTACCGCACGCTCTCCCTCCTTTCCTACTTCCACGCCACCTTCCCGTCCGCCGCAACCACGGCCTGGCATCTCACCTGGGACTTTGCCTCCTCCCTCGTCGCCCGCGTGCCGTACGCCTTCTCGTGGCGCGCCGAGGACCAGCAGGTCGCGAGCGTGCACCTCACCGGCCCGGGCATGAGCGACGGCGAGATCAAGTACGAGCACGTCCTGCACGTCCTGAACGGCAGCATCGTCGCGCTCGTCACCGTCCCTTCTCCATCTTCTACCATTCCTCCCACACGCCCGTTCCCGTACGACCCCTTCGCCCCCTCGCTCACTCTTGCAACCGGCTCTCGCGCGCTCGGCCTCGCCCTCGTGCACTCCATCTCCCCCTCGTCCTCCACCCTGCACCTCCTCACCCCGCTCTCTCCCGCCGCCATCGCCGCCTCCGCGCCGCTCGCGCTCGTGCGCGGGCCGCTCGAGGTCCCACTGCCGATGCTGCTCGACTACTCGGCGGGCGTGAGCGAGCGAGAGCGGGAGGCGGATGTCGCTGGCGTGCCGTACGCTTCGGTTGGCGAGGCCGCGGCCGCGCCAGCGGCAAAGGAGGAGCAAGTCGTGCCGTTCTTGGTCAAGGTGGAGGAGGGCCAGAGGAGTGCAGTGGGCGGAAGGCGGCGGGTGAGGCGGAACTTGATGCGGAGGGGGCAGGCTTGAGTGTGTCTTGTAGGGCATGCACATGCTGGCTTGCCCTGTGCTTCGAGTTCCCCGGGAGAGAGAAGCAAGAAAGATTGAGTGCGGGAGTGGAATGAGAGCAGAAGCAGGAGCTGAGGCTAAGGGTGAGCTCGAGTATGTAGAGAGTTGACCTCCTGCAAATCCTAGCATGTCGGCAAGCACATGCGAGGATAGCAGGGGCGACAGATGCACGCAAAAGAAGCTGGAGCTGGGCTCTTCCGGGGAAGAGAAAAAAAGAACTGATCGCACCCAGGTTTGAACTGAGGACCTTATCCGAACACTAGGTGTTAAGGATACGTGATGACCAACTACACCATGCAACCGTTGTTGAGGCGGGTACTGCTTGTGTAATATATTGACGGCGTGACATCCTTGGTACCGTTGGGCTTGCTAGGCTTCTTCCGTTGCAGTGCACAGGTGCCACTGGGGTGACAGAGCAAGGAAAGGCATGTGGGGCAGGTCAGGAGAGGACAGGGATAGAGGGGAAGGGGGTGTGACCTCTCCTTCCTCCTGGTGGACTGCCACCTCCCGCCCCTCCAAGTCCCCGGGTCCCGGCTAGAGGCTCCCCAGGGTCCAAAAAGGCTGGGCAACCCGTCAGGGAGCCAAAAGAGAAGCGACCAGAGCAGGATTTGAACCTGCGCAGGCAAAGCCTAATAGATACCGATCTCGGAATGCCTTGCGGCTGTCCGTAATTCGAGTCTATCCCCTTAACCGCTCGGGCATCTGGCCTCGGTGGCGAGGAGCAAGAAATCTGCAGCCTCGTACGATGCGTTGGACTGTTGTTACAAGGGATTCTGGACAGTATTACCTCAATCACTTTTCCACATGTTGCTTTGCTCCTGTCCTTCTCCCCATAGCTACAGAGACTCCCTCCAAGGTGTGCTGCATCAAGAGAAAACTGGAGGAAGGTGAGGGTGAGGCAGTGGAGAGGGTCCTGTCGAGGAGGAAAAGGGGGAGTGCTTCCACCTCTTGTCCCCACCACTGTTGTCTCTTCCCTACCGCTTGGGCATCTGGCCTAGATGACGGCGGTGCCAAAATAAGAACTTCAGTACAAAAACGAGCGGAAATTGTTGAGGGAGTCTCGGAAAAATACCCTTGCAGCTCTTGCTCTTGCATTGTTTTAGATCCAGATCAGTGCGGGGTGTGCAGTAGGATCAGGCGCACATAATGATCCGCATCGCAGACTGCAAGATGCTTGCCTCATGGAGATGGCCTTGGGAGTCTCAAGACAATCTTCCTCGGGTTCTGATCTGTTTGGTCTGGCTCTTACATGTTGGCTCCTCCGCTCAGGCATCTCGCCTTGATGATGGCAGTACAAAGATCTGCATTCTTGTACAACCACTGTGGCGGGATGGGGAGGAGGAAGGGGGGGGAAGGAGGAGAGCCGGTCTAGCTAGTCTCTCTCTTGGCAACCTACCTCATCTCTCTCATCTCTACCGGTCGCTGAGAGCTCTGCTAGAGGGAATCCCTTCCTCCCTACCACACCACGAGCCGGGATCAGCTGAGTAGTCTTGGGAAAATACCCCACCAGCTCTTGCTTGTGGATTGCTTCATCTACATCCATGCACACTGTATGTCAGGGTCAGACGCACCCCTCAATGCAGGAACCAGACTGTGCAGTGCTTGTCCTGCAGAGACGACATGGCCGTGACAAAAATCCCCCTCTGGCTCTGTTTCTCTCTGCTCAGCTACTACATGACATGTGTTGACTGCCCAGCTTGGACATCTATTTGTGGTGATGGTTGTGCAAGAATCAGCAAGCACGAACAAGCACAGCCAGGAACCGGGAATGAGGAGAACTCCATTGTGCGAGTACTCTTGGACTGCTGCTCATAAAGTGCTTGGTTACATGTCCATGAGTTGCAGGCAGCAGAGTCAGAGGATGTTGTCAGGGTGCAGGATCCAGAGTGTTGGCTGTTTTGTCACTGTTGAGGAAAGGGTAGAGAGATGTCAATGCACAGCCCTCTAAGTGTATTCCGCTCTCTTTGGCTTCAAAGCCTGAGCTGCACTGCACAGGTATCTGTCCTGCATTGCCTGGAGCCAGAGTTGCCAGGATCAAGTGTGTGCCTACGTGCTCGAGCGGAAGATCTGTGAAGCGGTCCTGCAAGATGGTTCTCTTTCCCCAGGTTTGCCTGGGTGTCCTTTGCTTGCTGGAGGTGCTAGGCCTTCAGGTTGTGCACATGCAGGAAAAATGAGGCAACAAGGACGCAAGCTGCAGAGATAGCCTGGAGAGCTGGCCATTGAGCCCCTGCTCATGGGCTCTTGTCACTGCTGCCTATGTTGCACTCCTTGGCAGTGCTCTTAATCTGCTCCTGACAGCCTGCCAGGAACCGGGATCTGGGGCACTCGCTGGGCAAAGAGACTGCTGGCACACACACAGAAATGCCCCTACCCTCCTGCTTTACACCTGTCATGCTTGCTTGTGTACACACTCCACATCTGATGCACTTGTGCTTTTCCATTGCTGCAGCACTCAGGGCTGTATAGAAGGGGGAGGGGGGAGGTCCCCAGGCCAACCACAATCAGTGGGAACAGAGCGTGAGATCCATTACTCTGGCAAACGAGGGTAGCTTGTCTGGTGGGCCTGGTAATGGGACACATGAGTCTGCGAAGGCCAAGAGAGGACATGCCTTTTACACCCACCCACTGGAAGCCCGACGTGTCTGTGCCTCACACACGTGTTGAGCCATCTACCTGCTCTGTGTTTGTGTCCCTCTCCTTCTTCCACTCTGCCAACCGACCAAGGCAGACATCATTCTGGCTCACTGAGGAGGGAAAGACAGCCTCAGGCAATCACCCTCTCGTGTAGACAACCTTTCTCTCCTCCTGCCCTACATATCTGCAGTTCCAGACTTGCATACTGGTCTGGGTAGATGTGCTTGCATGGGCTTGCCTCTGCAGCATGTGAGAGCCTGTGTGCACTTGTTATTTGTCAGAAATGCATGAATTACGGCTACATTGATCACCACGCGACTTCTGCCTGTGTGCCTGCCCCAGAGCCCTGCTATATGCGCAGGTGTCAAGACTGCTACATCTGCACTTGCAAGGGAGAGGCCCATGGCTGTACCATCTGAATGAGTACACTCCTTTGGAGGTCTTGAGGTTGGGACTTCTTGGTCATGGCCTTATGTTTTGTTTTTTCGGCTTACCTGCTCATTCGCTAGCGGCTTGGAACAGTCGGCAGTTCATTGGGCTCATAGGCTTTCCGAGCAAAGTGACCCAAGAGTCCCTGGATCGAGACCAGGAGCCGCTAACTTTGATTTTTGTCTTTTTGCTCCCTTGGCGTTGGGTCTGTGTGTATCCTGCCAAGTGCCCAGACAGCTGTGACTTGTCTCCAGATGAGGGAGAAGCCAGGCCACAAGCTCTCAGTGCGCAATCTGGTCCGAAGGGACCGCAAACAGCGGGAACTGCACCTGAGGTCGCAAAGGACAGATTCCCCAGGCTGTCGCACCGGCAAACCCGCGGCAAAAAAGCAGGGCTGGCAAAAGGTGTCTTAGCTGCGGTTTGAACACTGCAGTAAAAGGTGGGCATCCCTCTTCTTGTTCTTGAAGCTTACGTGGGTGGCCTGGGATGCCGCATACAGTGAGAGTGTGTACCACAAGGTGTACTGGCAAGCGTGATGAGGCCTGGGACACCCTCAGAGAATGGCAGAGGCAAGAAAGCCAGGCGGGGCTGGACGACCCCCTCGCACGTGGACCCCACCCCAGGGTTAGGCCAGGGCGACCCCCAAAAAAGCTGCCACGCAGCAAAAGAGATGTTCCAACCGTGATTCGAACACGGGTTTCCGCAGGGCAGATCGAGAGAGATCCCCAAGCTCTGGGAGGCCACAATGCGGTGCCCTAACCAACTAGACTATTGAAACTTGCTTGTATTGCTAGCTCAGCTTCAACAACATGTAGCTACAAGTCATGACTAACCAGTGCCATGAGGCCCACCGAGGCCTCCTTCTCGGCCGAGCGGCCGCTGCCTCCACTGTAAACCCAAGATGGATGAGAGTGCACTTGTTCAGACGTAGGCACACACACGTACTGTAGATACAACTGATGCAGATCTTTCTTTGTACACATTCCAAGCGTGGCCAAGTCTCAATTGGTGCATTGTAGAAGCCAAGTAGAGGAGCAGGGAAGGTGAGAAGCAAAGAAGTCACTGGGAGGGGGGCCCATCAGCAAGCAGTGTCACTATCAGCAGGGTCTGCATGCATCGTTGCCAAGGAAAAGTGGAGGGCTCGAACTGAAGGAGCAAAGGGATGACGGGT
>JAQJIZ010000120.1:0-32549 GCA_029873605.1 Rhodosporidiobolus sp. SP3-3/4 | reverse complement strand
AACGTACGATGACGGGACCAACGATCGGACCAAGGACGGCGCCGATGGCCCAGGTGCCGATGGCGACCGCGAGGTGTTGCGGCGGGAAGATGTCTGCAGTGTAGAGGTCGCCGAGTCAGCTCAGCTTGGGGAGGAAAGCGGACAGGAATGCGCACCAGCCATGGAGGCGCCGCCGGTCGCGAGCGCCGGCGAGCCGACGAAACCGCTCAGGAAGCGGAAGATGAGGATCGTCTCGATGTTCTTGCCGAGGATCTCGGGGATCTGGAAGATGACGAAGAGGAAGAGGCCGACGATGTACGCCGGGTTGCGACCGAGAGAAGCGACTTCTTGCATGGGCGAGAGAAGCACTGCGGGCCAAGGGCGGTCAGCTTCGAGGTGGTAAGAGGCAGAGTGAGAGCGAGACGCACTGGGACCGATGCCGTAAGCGGCGACGAAGAGGGTGAGGCCGGACGTAGCGGTGACTTGCGAGACGTTGAACTGCTCCATGATGCCAGGGATGGACGAGGTGTAGACCGCCGATCCGACTGTTTGGTACAAGTCTGTCAGGATTCGGGAAAGCGTGCAGGCAGAGTGGAGGCGTACCGTAGACTGCAAAGGTGAGCAAGGAGATGAGGCCGCCGACGAAGCACTTCTTGCGGGTACTCCAGTTTCTGCAGTAGCGCGTCAGCGCCTGGTAGGAGAGTGGAGGGACGAGGGAACACGTACTGAGGGCGGTCAGGGTCGTTCTCCTCGAACTCGACGAGCCAGCGGTACTTTTCCGTCGGCGCTTGTGAGGGCGCTTGCGAGACGGGCTGCTTCTCGAGGTCGTCGCACGGCTTGCCGGTCTCGGCGCAGACACCAGGAGCGTTGACGAGCGTGCTGGCGTCGGCGGGAGACGTGAGTGGAGGCGAGGCGACGAGGGTCGGCGCGGAGGAAAGGGTGCGCGGGAACGGCGAGGTGGACCCGGAAGCGAGGTAGCGGTCGGGGATCACGTAGTCGGGGCGCTCGTCGGCGTACTGGAAGAGACGACCTCCACTGAAGTAGTGGACGAGGTTGCCGAACGTCGAGTCGCGAACGAGGTCCGGGACGGGCATGCTGAGCGTCGTCGGAGGGGAGATGGAAGGGGTGCGGTGCGAGTGGAGAGTGACGAGAAGGAAGCGAGAGGCGAGCTGCAAGGCGTTGATGAAGTCGAGTGGAGTGGAGGTCGATCGAAGGGTTGGCTGACTTCCCCCAAGCTCACGAATCCTGCTGAGCAAGCGAGAGACCAGCGGGGTGAGAAGTGCGTCTTCGACGGTGCTTCGAAGTGCACGGCCGTGTCCGAACGTCTTTGCTCTGTCATCTCCGACGCTCTCCTTCACCTGGGAGGTCGCTGAAGGAGGTGAAGCGGTGAAGGGGGGATCGGGAACTTGAAAGTGGAGGCGACGAGGAGAGCGCAGGTGGTCGCAAGGGACCGCTTGCGTGGCTTGACGGCAGCTGAGCACGGTTGCGCTACCTCTGTAGTCCACCTCCATCGCTCTCTTCAGCTGCCACGAGCGCCGAGAGATGCCCGCGACCCTTCGTGCTGATGAAGCGAGACGGAGGAAGGACGAGGTCGGAGAGCGCGGCTGACGGAGCAGCAGGAGCGTCCAACTGCTCGGAGAGGTACGCATGCCGTGCTACTGCAGCGTCTTAGCAAGCTCAGCGGGCGATGAGGAGGAGTGGGAACGCCGGAGGAGAAGGTAGCGGGTTGCAATAGTCGGCGAAAATAAGGAGCAAATGTATGTAGTGATAAAAGGATGCGCGCGCCTCTTCTTCGTCATCAGTGTCCTTTTGCAGCTTCCCTGGGCGTTGTGGACAGAGCAGGGGCCGAGACGCGGAACAGGGAGACGCCGAAGAGCGGGAAGACGCTCGCGACGACCGAGCGGGCGAAGTCGTTGCCCGCGAGGAGGGAGGCGGCGTATGTAGCGGGGGTAGCTGCAGGATGGAGAGGTCAGGCTCGTTTCGGCATTGAGGGAAGAGGAGGAAGGGGACGCACGACATGAAGATGTACATCAGGATCGACTGGAAGGCGACGAAAAGAGGGAAGCGACGTGGAAAAGAGGAGCAGCGTAGCTCGATTGCGGCGTCTGGGCGGATGCTGGTGGCCAATGAAGATGTGGTAGCCCAGGAGCGGTGAGGAGGTGCGAGCCGGAGACGAGTTGTCCGTCGGTTTTCTCCCTTTGGACGCGGCGAGAGGAGCAGTTCCTCGCGGAGACCGTCGTGCTTAGAGCACTTGTAGTTATCTCCGGCTGCGTGCGACCGCCCTACGAAAGACGCGGATCAGCGACGAGCAAGTCAGTTGGAATGCGGGACGAGAGGGAGAGACGAAGAAGGGCGCACCTGCTTGCCCATCTCCGAGGCGAACTCGTGATCGTTGGAGAAGGTGGAGCCATTGTGGTTGTTGACCATGGTGGCAGAGTTTGTGTGGTGGTGGTGGGGTGGAGTGTGTGTGCGAGTCAAGGGAAGAGGAAGAAGCAGGAAAGAGAAGCGGAAGCCAGCTCTTGTACCCGTCCGCTGGAGCCTTTCGCTGAGTATGGCTGCGACCGGAAAGGCGCCTGCGGAACCTCGTGGCGTGTGACGGACGCGCAGGGAGAAGAGATGAGCTCTGTACCCTCGAGGAATGGGGCAAGAGAGACGGCGTGCGAGAGGCGAAAAGCAGCAAGACGTAGCTGAGGTCGAGCCGGCCGCGGAAGCGGGAGCGAGAGCCCAGCCGAGGTGCAAGGATACGCAACCGCTGCTCAGAAGCGCTCGAGGTTGCCTGGACGGCTGCAGGCGGTCGACCTGATGACAGCTTGGCGGGAGGAGGGGAAAAAGAGGCGGCAGCTGGACGATGAGGCGGTAGCTTCACCAGGGGGACACCTTTAGGTAGTCCATGCAAACAGCGAGGGCGCTGATGCAGGTAAAGGAGTGGGTGAGGCGGTTGGGGGTGGACGAGGAGGCGCTGTCGCTGGTCCGCTTCTTTCCCTCCACCCACCCCAGCAGTGTGAGTCTGTCTCCCTGCCAGCTGTCCCCGCACCCGTGTAGATGCCGCTCGCACCAAGCGCTGCACGCTGCACGTCCTCGCCGTTGTTGAATCGTCCACTGACGCTTCCTCCTCGTTCTCCTCCAACCCTTGCCGTTCTCTCCTTCACCACGCCTCGCTGGACCGCCCGACCGTTCTCGCCTTCCTCCATGTCATCATATCGTCCGATGCATGCTGCTCTCCCCGTCCCGGGATGATGCCGCGAGCAGAACCATGGCCGTACGTTTTCCTCCTCTCACTGGGGGGTCCCCACCCGCCCTCGTCTCTGCCCACTGCTTCCACCGTACTCACCTGAGCTCGCCCGCTCCCAGAACGTCTTCTTTGACATCACCAAGAACAACGCGCCCCTCGGCCGCATCGTCTTCAAGCTCTGTCAGTCGTCCTCTCCCTCGCTTTCTTCCCTCCCACGCGCTGGCGAGTCTCAGAGACTGACCTTCGCCCTGCCTGTCAACAGTTGACGACGTCGTCCCCAAGACTGCCGTGCGTCCCCGCTAGCAGAACGGCAGCAAACAGCTCCCCCACTTACCGTTTCGGTTTCCTCCTCGCAGCGCAACTTCCGCGAGCTCTGCACTGGCCAGAACGGCTTCGGCTACCAGGGCTCGTCGTTCCACCGTGTCATCCCCGACTGTGCGTCCCATCACTTGCCTTTTTCCCGGCACATCTTGCCCTCGGAACAACCTGTCCTGACCATCTCTCTCTTTTTCTTGCCCTTGACAGTCATGCTCCAGGGTGGTGACTTCACCCGCGGCAACGGCACTGGTGGCAAGTCTATCTACGGCGAGAAGTTCGCTGACGAGAAGTGCGTTACCTGCCCGCCGTTTTCCACCTTGCGAAGCGAGACTGACCTGGCGTTTTCCTTCCTGCGCAGCTTCAAGCTCCGCCACACCAAGCCCGGACTCCTCTCGATGGCCAACGCCGGCCCGAACACCAACGGCTCGCAGTTCTTCATCACCACCGTCGTCACCTCGGTGCGTTGTTCTCTTCACTCCTCATTCCGCCCTTCACTGACTCCCTGCTCCTGCTGCGTAGTGGCTCGACGGCAAGCACTGCGTCTTCGGCGAGGTCGTCGAGGGCATGGACATCGTCAAGGCCATCGAGGCTGAGGGCTCCGGCACCGGCAAGCCCCGCTCGACCATCACCATCGCCAAGTCCGGCGTCGTCGCCTAAGCGCTTCCTCTCTCCTCTGTTTACCCAGAGTCGTGAGGTGTGCTTACCGTGGTCAAGCCAAATGAGTATCGTGGACGGAACTCGGTCGCGGAGGACTCTTGCGTTTCCTCCTTAGCCGTCCTTCCGCAATCCACATGTCTTGCTGAGGCACGGCCGCCCGTCTGCTCGCTCGAGTGAGTCGCTTGCAGAGTTGCTGCTCCTGCCTCGAGGCTGTGTTGTCGCCGCGACACCTGCTTGCTCGCCTTCTCCTTCCAGCCTCGTCTGGCAACCGACGCGACCCTTTCGGCCAGTGCCGCTTCTCATCACAGACGGCCCCCGTACGGACCGAGCCAGGCTGGAGAAGCCGCTGTGGCAGGGAAAGAAGTCCGTGCGAGAACGAGAGGCGGAAGACGAAGCAGAGCTCGAAGGAGAGCAAAGCCGGCTGAATGGCGCGCTCGCCGCAGCCTCGTTACGTTTTGACAACCTACCGATCTCGAAGGGTGAGATGGGGCCGGTCTCGAGACTCGCCAGCGCGTGGGAGGGAAGAAAGCGAGGGAGAGGACGACTGACAGAGCTTGAAGACGATGCGGCCGAGGGGCGCGTTGTTCTTGGTGATGTCAAAGAAGACGTTCTGTTGGCGGGCGGGCTCAGGTGAGTACGGTGGTAGCAGTGGGCGCAGACGAGGGCGGGTGGGGACCCCCTGGTGAGAGGCGGAAAACGTACGGCCATGGTTCTGCTCGCGGCATCGTCAGCAAAGGGGATGGTGAGAGACCGGAGAGGGCTGAGGCACTCCTACAGAGGCTTAACCGAGCAGTGAGCCCCTACCGAGATTGCGCGAAGGCGAGCGGAATGTGACGGAGGGAAAAGAAGACGGGACGAGCGACTCCCACCCTCTCCCGAGAGCTTCTGCGCCCCCTGGACAACGAGCAGGCCATGCAGAAGCTGTTCCACTGCCCCAACTGTCCCAAGAGCCCTCCGTCCGCCCTCTTTCGAAAGTGCCCCCGCCGCCCGCCATCTACGACCACGCTCGCTGATTGGCTCGCTTCGCTCTCTCCCTCCTGCCTCTCGCATCACCGCCGCTGACGACCTGCTGCCTGCTTGAACCGCTTCCCCTGCACCTTATGCTTGCACGACGACCGCGTACATGCAACTCGCCGCTCTCCCACGAGCCTGATCCCGAGCCGAGGTCGAGGAGGGGAATGACGACGGCGGCACTCGAATCGCTTGAAGGGCGAGGCCAGCATGCATCGAGGAGCGTAAGCTCTTGATGAAGATCGACAGGCGTGCGCTTGCAACACAAGCGCGTGCGCGAACCGGGCAGCAAGAAACCCTTAGGGATCGCAGCCTCGTTACCCGAGCCTTGCGGTCATGTCCGACTCCTTAGCACGTCGGGTGACGCTCCTTCCTACGTCGCCAACGTCCCCCTCGCATCGACTGTAATGACGAAAGGCTCCCTCCGGACGGGTACAAGAGCTGGCTTCCGCTTCTCTTTCTTGCTTCCCTCTCATCACTTCACTCTCACGCACACTTCTCAACTCCACCACCACCACACACACTCTTCCACCATGGTCAACAACCACAACGGCTCCACCTTCTCCAACGACCACGAGTTCGCCTCGGAGATGGGCAAGCAGGTGCGCCCTTCTTCGTCTCCCCCTCTCATCTCGCACTGCGGCTGACGGCGCCTTCGCCACACTCATCAGGGCGGTCGCACCCAGCCGGAGGACATCTACAAGCCCTCTGAGCACGATGGTCTCCGCGAAGACGGTGAGCCCGACCAGAGGCTCAACTCGGAGCACGGCTTCGGCGGCGACCACGAGCGCGCGGTCGAGGCTGGCCGCAAGGGCGGACACACCCAGCCGGAGGAGGTCTACAAGGTGCGCCGTCCTCGCTGCCCCGTGTCCAGAGAATCTCCTGACGCCCTCGTCACTTCCTCCTTCTTCCCCACCCCCAGCCCTCCGAGCACGGCGGCTTGAAGAAGAACGGCGAGCCCGACGCCCGGATGAGCTCCCAGCACGGCTTCGGCGGTGATCGTGAGCGTGCCTCCGAGATGGGCCGCCGCGGCGGCTCGAAGACCGACGAGGACGACCTCGAGTAATCGCTTCACAACACCCTTGTAGCATAACTAGCACCTTGTCGATCTAGCAAATCAATGCAGTACTTCCTCCCTATCTCTCGCCGCTCTCGCCGCCGCTTTCTATCGGGTCTCTTGACGCTTCTTTCGACGGGCTTCGTCGCAACTTGCCAGCTCTGCTCGCCCGCTCTCTCTCGCTTTTTCACGCCAGCCGTTCCTTCCCTCGACTCGCCTTTTCTCGCCCGCTGTCTCCTTCCCTGTGCCCCACCGCATCGCAGTGAGCGCACTCCCATGCTGAGCGTTATGAGGGTCGGGGACTGAGATTGGGTGGCACGAGCAAGTCGGCAACATGGAGCGCGTCCGGGAATCGGAGAGGGCTTCAGGCGACGTTGCTAAGCAGGGGCAGCATTCGTCTTCGGAGGTCGACGTCGATGCAAGGTGCATTACCACCTGAGAAGAACGCAGAGGAGAACGGGAAGCAGAAACCGGCTCTTCCTCACCGCCGCGGTCACCAAGCACGATGAACCAAGAATGCACTGCCTGCTTACAGACCCCCATCTACCTCGCCTCGCGCACATCCGTCGCCTATTGGAACTGGTTCGAGAGGCTGCGGGTGTTCTTGAGCTTGAGGAGCCTTTCGAGGACGTCGTCGAGCCCGATCGTCTCGGCGCGCGCCTTCTTGTTGCCGGCGTCGTCGCGGTTGCGCACGTTGACCGAGCGCGACTCCATCTCCTCGGACCCGACGACGAAAATGAAGTTGTACTGCGCGATCTCGCCGTTGCGGACCTTCTTCGGCAGCGTCGCGTCCGAGAGGTCGGCGTCGGCGTACAGGCCGGCGTCCCAGAGCTTCTGCGCGACCTCCTTGGCGTACTCCTTGTGCGGCGCAGCGACCGGGATGACGACGACCTGTCGGGGCGAGAGCCAGAAGGGCCTGCGAAGGAACAACCGGGTGAGTGAAGAGGGACACAAAGGGTCAAGGGGAACCGCCAACGCACCACTTGCCAGCAAAGTGCTCAGTGAGGATGGCGGTGAAGCGCTCGACGGAGCCGAGGATGGCACGGTGGATCATGACGGGGCGGACGAGCTTGTCGCCGGAGGCGTCGCCCTCGGCCGAGCGGTAGTTGAGCTCGAAGCGCTGCGGGAGCTGGAAGTCGAGCTGGATGGTCGCGCACTGGTGCTTGCGGCGGAGGGCGTCCGAGATGGTGATGTCGATCTTCGGGCCGTAGAACGCACCGTCTCCGGGGTCGACGCGCCATTGACCCGGAACGAACTTGTCGAGCGACTTCGAGAGCATCTGCGGGAAGGGAGAAAGGAGTCAGGAAAGGCGGGAGAGGGAGAAAAGGGGGGAGAGCAACGCACCTTCTCCGCCTCGTCCCAGGTCTCGATCTTGCCGAGGAACTTCTCCGGCCTCGTCGACAGCTTGAGCTCGAACTTGAAGCCGAAGGTGCCGTAGATCTCGTTGAGGAACTCGAAGCAGACGTCCATCTCCTCCTCGATCTGCTCGGGCATGCAGAAGTGGTGCGCGTCGTCCTGCTGGAAGCGGCGGACACGGGTGAGACCGGTGAGGGCGCCGGACGCCTCGTTACGGTGGAGGACACCGAAGTCGGCCATGCGGATCGGGAGCTCGCGGTAGGAGCGGTCGCGGGAGCCGAAGACGAGGCAGTGCGACGGGCAGTTCATGGGCTTGAGCGCGAACTGCTCCTTCTCGACATCGAGCTTGAACATGTCGTCGGCGTAGTTCTGCCAGTGTCCGGACGTCTCCCACAGCTTCGAGTTGAACATGTTCGGCGTGATGACTTCCTGGTAGTTGCGCTTGCGGTACTCGGCCTGGGGGAAAAAGGCACCGTCAGCGAGCGAGTCGACGACGGCCTGCAATGGGGCTTGACGTACGCGCATGAACTCGATGAGGGTGTTGTAGATGCGGGTGCCGTGCGGAAGCCAGAATGCGGACCCGGGAGACATCTCGTGGAAGAAGAAGAGTTCTTGCTCCTGCAGTTCGGGAAAGAAGCGTGAGTACGGCTTATGATTGCCGTAGGAAGAAGGAGACGGCAAGGGGGAGAGGCGTACCTTGCCAATACGACGGTGGTCACGCTTCGCCGCCTCCTCCAGGAACTTCTTGTACTCCTTCATCGAGTTCGTGTCGGGGAAGGAGATACCGTACAGGCGCTGGAGGGACTCGTTGTTCGAGTCGCCGAGGAAGTAGGAGGACGAGTTCTGCGGACGAGTTAGGCGAGTCAGCGCACGTCTTCCCCCTGGATCAGATTGGAAGCATGTCAAAAGCGCACCTTGAGGATGGCGAGCGACTTGACACGGCCGGTGTGAGGGATGTGCGGTCCTCGGCACAGGTCGATCATCGGGCCACAGCGGTAGACGGTCGTCGAGGTGCCGTCGGGGATCTTGTCCTTGATGATGTGGACCTTGAACGGGTTGTACTGCGCGCGAAGGATGGGTGAGTCCGGTGAGGGGATGATGGAGGGAGAAGAAGGTCGGACGAACCGCGAACATCTTGAGGAGGTTCTCCTTCGACACCTCGAGACGCTCGAACTTCTGCTTGTCCTTGACGACGCTCTTCGCGAGCGTCTCCAGCGCCTCGTAGTCGGTCTGCTGCACGACACTGTGAGACCGGGAGGATGCGTCAACACTGGAGAGATTGCAGCGGGAAGGAGGAAAGTGAACGAACCGGTCGCCGTTCATGCCCATCTCGTAGAAGAAGCCCTCATCCGTTGGCGGGCCGATGGCGAGGTGGCACCCGTAGTGACGCTCGCAGCACTCGCCGAGAATGTGAGCGGAAGAGTGCCACCAGACCTGCTTGCCTGGAGAAGGCAAGACGAGGAGGTCAGGCTGGGAAGGGAAAGAAGGGACAGGGGACTCCACGCATACCCTCCGGGTGCTCAAAGTCGAGGAGCTCGAGCGACGCATCGCCCTCGAACGGACGCTCGAGGTCCCAAAGCTGGCCGTTGACCTGGAAAAAGGAGAAAGAGGTCCGGGTAAACGAGCCCTCTTCGCAAGAGAGGGCAAAGTCCGACGCACCTTCGAGATGACCGTCTTCTCCGCAAGCCCCTTGCTGATGCCGAGGGCGATCTGGAACGGCGTCGTCTCCCAGCTGGTGCCCTCCTTCACGTTACCGTCCGGAAGAGTGATCTTGATCGGCTCGCGCGGCATGGCTGCGAACAGGGAGCATCAGCCCGTCTGTTCAAGGACGCACGCGCAGCCAGGCATGGCATCGTGCAAGCGAGAGCGCGTGCGCCTGGACACTCAAAAAGGAGGGGGACTGACCGGCAAGCTTCTCGTCGGCCTCCTTCTTGAGCTGCTCGAAGAGCTCGACGCGGGACGCGAGGTACTCTGGGGGCGGGTTGAGCTCGAGGGCGGCCATGCCAGCGGTGATGTCGCCCTTCTTGGCCTTCTTCTCCTTGGGCGCCTTCTTCGCCTGCTCACCGCCAGCAGGAGCAGCCGGGGCGCCAGTCGTGGGAGCGCCCGAAGCAGGAACAGCCGCAGCCGGGTCGGCGGGCTGGGCAGTCGAGTGGATGGGGTGGGGAGCGGACATGGCGAGGCGGGAGGAGGAGAAGGAGCGCTGAGAGGGCGTGAGGAGGGCGACGGGGCGGTGGGAGGAGGAAGAGAGCGTGCGGGTGACGGTGCGGAGACTAGCAGTCGCTCTGCTGAGCATTCACCAGCACTCTGGCAGAGGAGCAGCTGCCGAACCGCCTTCTCCTCCTCGTCTTTCCTCCCCTCTTGACTTTCGACTTCCCCCTCCGCGTCCCGCTCTCCCTCTCTTTCTCCTCGCATGGCTGAACCAACGTCGCCAAGAGCGGTGGCCGAGTCCTTACCGACTCAGCCCGGAAGCCTCTCGCTCGAAGCGACTTCCGCCCACCTCGATCTGTTGGTCCGGTGCGCGACGACCTGCTCGCCCGGCGCGACTCTCCAGGCCACCGTCCGGGTCAAGGGTGACCGTGGCTACAAGATGCTCTCGCTCCGCCTGGTCGCGACCACCAAGACGACCTTGATGGCCAGGTCTCGTCTGGTCCGTTCCCTTTTCTTCGTCCGCCCCTGCCCCCTATCGTCTCCCTGACGTTTTCCCCTCTCAGCAAGGCGGAAACTACCTCTCGTGGACCCTCACCAACACCGGCAACGCCGCGCCGCCTGTCGTCGAGAAAGAAGAGGCGAACTTCGTCGACGAGGAAATCCCGCTGCAGGCTCCTCGGGACCCTACCTCTTCCGTCGACCCTAAGGACGCCCCGCAGGCACCATCCAGCCCGCTGCCTATAGGCGAAGGCACCTACACCGCCGACGTGGGTCTACCGCTGCAAAGCGAACTTCTGCCGCATATGTCGCGGCCAGAAGCTCTGCGGGATGCGGGGCTAGCGATGGACACGGCGGGGGCAACCATCTCCTGGTCAGTGCAGCTTGAGGGCAAGCGGAAGGGACGGTTCAAGTCGAACGACAAGTGCGTTTTCTTCCGCCCGTTCATTCCGCCTTTTCCTACTGACTGTCCTCCTGTCCCTAGGCTGGCACTGGCTCTCCCCGTTGTCTTTCCTTCGGCGCCCTGGCACCATGCATACGACGACCGGACAACTTTCACGAAGGAGCTCAAGTTCGACGGTGGAGATGCAGCTCCTCCTTCCGTCGAAGCCCAAGTTCGTACAGCCTGTTCTACTCTTCCCCCTAGCTTCGCTGACATTCACCTCTCCAGCTTGTCTGCCAGCGGTCGACTATAGCCGCCGCGCCTGTCCACTTCACCCTCGCCCTAACCCCCTCCTCTTCCGCTCACTCCTCACTTCTCTCCACCCTCTCCACCGCTTCCATCGACTCCGAATCCTTTTTAATCCGCGAGCTCCGCACCGCACCCGTCAAGAAAACCGGCGTCGGGAAAGAGCATTCCTGGCCGGCGATGCGGCTCGTGCAGGGTCAGGTTGAGCGGGTTGCGTCGGCGGAAGGAGCTGCAGCGCTGGAGTGGCGAGGGTCGGTCTGGCCTCCACAGGGAGAGTGCACGGTCGAGGGCAGGGCCATTGGGATCAAGGTGCGCTGCTTTTTCGGTCTCTTCTTCCTACGTGCCCTTCTCCTTCTTTTCTGCCGCACAGACCCTGACACGTCCTTCACCCGGCAGTACTACCTCGGTGTCAAGCTGTCCTCCCCTCTCTTCGCGGACGGCTTCCTCCGCGTCTCCATCCCCATTTTCCTCCCCTCTGCACCGGTCGACCTCCCTGCCCAAGACGCTGGCGCGCACCACCCGCACGACGAGCATGCTTTGCCCGAGTATGAGCCGTAGACTGTCGCACCCTATCCTTATCCGTACCTGTAATGCTCGCCAGTTGTTGTTGTCCTTCGCGAGCCGAGAGACTTGCTCGACGCGCCGGTCGCGACCTTCTCCGTCCTCCCAAGCTCGCCCACCGCCTCACACCTGTGCGCCCGCTCGCAGACCGCCCTCTCAGCGCCTGACTGACCCGGTGAAAGCGCGTCCTGCAGCCCGCCGTCCGCCCTTTGCGCTCTTCGCACTCGTCCTCCTCGCGACTGTTTCCCGTCCTCCCGACCTCACCACAGAATGTTCCGGCCCGTCGCCCTCCTCATCGCGCTCTTTGCTCTCCTCTCAGCCGCGCAGGCTCAGTCTGTCTTCACCGCCGCAAACGGTGCGCCTTTCCTCCCATCTCCTCCGCAGGGAGTGTTGAGCGAGCTGACCTGACTCTGCCTCGCACCGGACAGGCTGCCCAACGGTGCTGGCCGCTGCCAAGCCCTCTTCGACGGTCGTCTACGGGCCGCGGGGCGGACCTGTCGCTGGCGTCGACTACAGCTACTAGGCCAGCCCGTCCGCGACTTTGTCCCCCTGTTCCCTGGGCCGTCGCCACCCTCTTTCGCCTTTCTCTCGTACGCTACCGTGTTATCCGCATTGGAACCTTTGAGTAGACCCGCTGCTGCGTGCGGGCATGTTGTCATTCTAGCCGTTCATTCCGTTCCTCCTGCTCCTGCACTTGCTGCCTTTCTGCCCGCCTCACTCTCATAGGCGCATCCGCGGGAACAGCAAAGAACCTGAATTGCCTGAAAAGGACCCTAACCAGAGGAAGGAGAAGAGGCAAGAACGAGTAAACCCAGAAAAGAGACGAGGGGAAAGAACGGATGTGTACTGAAAGGAGTGGGATGGTGGAAGGGAGTGTACTGGTGAGTGTGGAGGGCGGTATGGCCGGACTGAGAGTCGCTTTTGGTGCAGCGAGGTGGGCGCTTAGACGTGCGAGGCGAACTGGCGGTCCTCGTCCAGCGGGGTCTCGACCTTCTTCTCCTCGTGCGAGTCGTGCGACGAGCCCTGCTCGATGCGAGCGCGGCGAGCCTCGCGGCGGTACCAGGCCGCGGACTTGAGGCCGAAGAAGCTGGAGGGAAAGTGTCAGGACAGAACGAGGAAAAGACGGGAAAAGGTCGACGAACGTGCTACGGCCCTCCTGCCACTTCATGAAGACGAGGCCGACGATGCACGCGAGCCAGTACGCGATATAACTGACCGCGACGGTTCCAAGGACAGGCGGGAGGTCGAGAGGAGGAGACGAATGGAAAAGGTCAGCGGAAAAGTTCAGGGATCCCTGTCCACGAACAGCCCACGGCAACGAGAGACTACGGACCTGAGGACAGTACCGTAATTCGCGTTGTTGGTCCATCCGAGGATCTGGGGGGAAGATATGTGAGGAGGATGGGGAGGAAGAAAAGTCGGGACGAGGACGAACCGCGTTGAAGATCGAATAACCGTCTGTAGCGGTGTTGTCTTCGGGGTTTCCATACGACAGATGCCAGATAACACCCACCGTAGGGTCGAAGGAGCCGGGACCGGAACCAGTCTCGCCAATATCGCCTCCGACACCTAGGAGGAGGAGAAAGTCAGCCTCTCCGGTCGAATCGTCCGAGGGTTTGTGGTCGTAACGCACCGGTGTTGTACTGGTAGATCTGGAAGTCGGCGACGGCCTTGGAGAAGAGCCCGGAGCCGAGGAGGAAGAGGATGTTGGTCGAGACGACGAGGAAGATGGACAGGTTGACGCGCGAGCCGGAAACGTAGATGAAGTCTGTGCGTGGGTTGATGCGTGCGTTGACGGGGAGGCGATGATGGTAGGGAGGGAGGGAGCCAGGGAGATAGGCGCAAGGAAGAGGGAGAACATGGTCAGCGCGGATTCCGAAAGTCGAAGAGACGCCGCACGCACAGCCAATGATGAGACCGCAGATGATACCGACGATGGCAGCCAGCGGGATAGCGCGAGCAGACTGGCCGAGCGAGACCTGGAGGGGAGAAAAAGGTCAGTCGCGGCAAGAGGAAGAGGGTCGAGAAACGACGACGGACACCGCCGACGAAGACAACCGCCTCAAGACCCTCACGGAGGACGGTGATAAGCGGAAGGGTGAAGAGGATCCACTTGGAGCGCTTCGCCTCACGCTGGTCCTTAGCGGAGAGAGCCTTCTGGTCGACCTTGCCGTCGAAGGCGCCAGCGAGCTTGGCCTTCCACTTGAGCTTGGAGCGGTCGATGCGGAGCATGGTCAGGCCCATGATGTAGATGATGATGCTGTCGCAGAGTGTGGGTCAGCCGAGGCGGAACAAGAGCAGGAAAAGGCGGACGCACGCAGCGATGAGCGAGAAGACGCCCTCCCAGATCTCCTCAGACTTGGACCAGAGGTCACTGAGGGTGGTGAAGAACTGCGTAGGACGAGGTTTTAGCGTGAAGAAAGGAAAGAAAGGAAAGAGGAAAACGCACGACGGCGATGAAGGCGGCACCGATGCAGAGCGCGATGAACAATCCGAGCAGTGCACCTGCCCAAATCATTATCCGCATGCGTTTGATGACTCGCTTCTTCTCGGCGGGCTCGAGCTGCTCGACGGCATCGTTCTTGTCGGTGGACTTGTCGGCGACGAGCGACTCGACGAGACCGAGGAGGACGGAGACGATGATGGCCGCCTCAATGGTCTCACGGAGAGTGATCTAGAAGGAAGGGGGATGGCAGTCAGCTCGACGGAAGGAAGGATGGCAGAGGGACTGGCGGCGCGAGAAAACGAGCCCGGAGAAGTCGAGCACCTGGAGTGGCTGCAACGTACAATGAAGATCGGGACGCTGGGGTGTTGAAGAAGGGTCAGTACAATGCCATTTTGATGTGAGAGCAGCCAGCTGAAGAGGCTTTGAGAGCTGGGACAGGGGGAGGAAGGGAACGCACGAGAAGACGTTGCCCATCTCGACGGGATTGGCGCGCTCTGTGGACGCACGACTCGTGAACTGTCAGCCTTTGTCGTTGTGATCCCGCCGCGAGTGCGTCGACGGCGCAGGGAGCGGGCTCGCGGGCAATAGTCGAAGATCCGCGCTCGGAAGAAGGGGAGGTGCGGACAACGGACGTACAGCGCAGGGGGGGACCTGGGGCGGTGAGAGGAGAGGAAGAGGGGGCGGTGAGGCACTTCTGCGGTCGAGAGTGCGGTCAACTGTTTAGATTTTGCTCGTGGGACAGCGGGAAGCGAGGGCGAGATCAAGTGATCGAGGGCGGCGGGAGTGGCACGAGGGGGTTCACGGTAGGCGAGCGCACCGATGAGGCCTGGCGAAAAGGAGGAGAGGGTCCCGGGACCGTAAAGAGGCGCAGGGAGGGTGGGAAGAGAGGAAAAAGGCGAAGAGGGAGCGCGCGAGCTGGCCATCCATCCGATTGCCTCTAGCGTTGTCTCACTAGATCTCCTCCATCAGTTTGTAGCCGAGCTATTTCGGGCGCGTGCGCTTTTTTCGCGCGCGAAGCTGCAGCGCGCGGGAGGAGAGCAAGAGGCGCGAGGAAAGTCGGTGCGGGCGACGAGGATGTGCAGGTACGCGTCACAGGCGTACACAGCACGGCACACGAGCAGGAGCGCTGCACGACGAGGCGGGAGTGCCGACCTCGATCACCCGGCGCTGGCGGGGTCGAGATGCGAGTGGAGCTGGCGATGCGAGGGAAAGGATTTCTCGCGCCATCCACTTTGCGCGAGCTCCCGCGTTCGCCCGGCGCAGTGCAGAGTGGATGTAGCGAGCACTGGCGAGACGCGGGAAGCGCGAAATCAACCTGAAGGTCAACATGGGCAGCGACGAGAAAAACGGGTCTGTGCTTCCTCCTCGATGTCGGTAAGGAAACGGGCAATACAACAGCTCATGTACGGTCTAGGACGTCCCACCTCCCCTGCGGTGCCGAGCGACCTTCTTCAGCGTATTCGCCAGCGACTCGTGCCGGCCGTTCTTGCCGCTCGCGCCCGGTTTCTTCTGCTTCGCCGCCGACCCCGCCGCCTGCTTCCTCCGCTTGGCCTTGCGCGCCAGCATCTCCTTCGCGAGTACGGCTCGCGCCTTCTCCTCGGCGTCTGCGCCCCAGATCTTGACAATAGGCAGCATCGCCCCCCTCCTACCCTCCTTTTCTCGGGCCCACTCCGGGCGGGCGCCGTCGTCTTCGTCGCCTGCACCGGAGTCGACTCGGTCCCGTCTTCGCAGCTCGCGCTGCAGCGCCTCTTCGCGGTCGACGAGGAGGTTGGCGAGCCCGTCCGAGCCGGAGACGCGGTCGTGCCCGCCTTGCTCAATGTGCGGGACGGCGACGGGGTGGTCGAGGAGGTGGTGACGCAGTCGAGGGGCGTGGAAGGAAGGAGGGGCGGGACGAGCTGGGTGAGAAGGCGGGAGGTGATCGTCGTCATCGTCTTCGGCAACGGAAGAGAGGGGAGGGGGAATGTGGCGCGGCAGGCCGAGGCGGCGGCGGCGAGTAGCGAGAGCGAGGTCGTAGACTCGGACGTACTGGCAGGGAAGTCCGTGAGCCACGAACGATTTAGAGAGAAGGCAAAGAAAGAACACACCTCCTCCACCGGCCCCTTCTCCCTGTTCCATTTCAGCTCCAGCGCCCCGGCGACCATCCGCCTCGCGAACCGCTCTCGAGTCTCCCAGCTCCCGTCCCTCCTCGTCTGCCAGTCCCGCACCGCCCGCGTCGCCTGGTTGCGCAACGCCGCCCGAGCGGGCTTGAGCTGCTCGTCGCTCGGCCGGACGTCCTGCGCCGAGCGGGCGTAGTCGGCCTCGGTGCCCTGCGTGTCGGGCGTGGAGGGGGAAGACGGGAAGAGGTCGAAGAGGTAGGCGTTGCCGTGCTCCCGCTCGTCTGCCTTCTGCCCCTCGGAGGAAAGGGGGACGAGGAACTCGCTCAACCCGCCGACGCCCGTCGTGAGCACCGGCATGCCGAAGAGCAGCCCCTCGGCCGCGACGAGCCCGAAAGCTTCGCTCAGCGACGGGACGACGGCGACGTCGCTCGCCATGCGCAGGAACGTGCCCCACTGCGCCTGGAAGCCGGGCGTCGCGACGTCGTCGATGAGGGTGAGGTGGCGCGGGTACTGCTTCGCGAGGGACTGGAGGGCGGAGAAGGGGTAATTGTTGCGCGCGCCGAGGAGGATGAGGCGGCCGCCCGACGAGCTGGACGAGGTCGAGGACGAGAGGACCTCGAGGAGGGTCGAGAAGAACTCGCAGCCCTTGTTGTACTGATACCGACCGATGAAGATGAACCAGGGCCGGTCGACGTCGTCGGCATGGTCGAAGAGCTCGGGAAGGCGCTCGACGAGGAAAGCCTTGGCGCGCTGCTTCGTCGCGGCGAACGAGAGGACTGAGCCATCGTCGGCGACGTACGAGTCCGCGGCGAGGACGTCGGCGCCGACTCGCGGAAAGGCCAGCCCATGCTCGAGCAGCGCCGGCGCGGTGAACGGGTTCCTGCTCTTCTCGGTGAAGGCGAGCCCGTTCGTCACGCCGATGAAGGCGCCGCGTTGAGCGCGCTTGGCGATGGAAGGCATGACGAGCCCTTCGAGGTGGAAGCGGAACCCGCCGGAGACGATGTCGGCGGCGATGGACCGCGAGACGAAGGTGACGACGTCGGCGAGGTCGATGCCGAGCGCAGAGGTGAAGAGCTGGGTGCCGGAGCGGTAGATGTAGGGCGAGAGGCGGGAGAGGGAGTCTGGGGCGGATGTCGCGGAAGAGGTGGAAGGACGAAGGGAGGAAGGGGGGAGGAAGTGGACGACGTTCTCGACCAAGTTCGAGTACTCGACCTCGTCCAGCGAGTCGTGGAGGGTGTACACGATGGCGGGATGGCGACGGTGCGGCTCGTCGCGCTGATGGTCTCGCTCGCGGTCGCGGAGGAAGTGCGCAGCGATCGCGTTCGTTGCGCCGTGCAGGTGGGCGACGTCGACCCTCCTCCTCGCGCTGAGCTTCAAGGCCTCGAGTCGCTCCTCCTCTTCCTCGTCGTCGAGCACGCCGAGCTCGTCCTCGAAGACGGTCGTATCGTCCTTTGCGCCGAGGAAGGCGACAAGTTCGGCTGCGGCTCGAGCGAAGTAGAGGTCCTTCCACTCCTGCTTGAGCGGCTTGTAGGCCGAGTAGATGTCGCCCTCGTCCTTTGCTCGAAAAGCAGCGGAGAACGGCTTAGAGGGTGACGGGCCGATGAGGTAGATGTCGATCGAGCGGGTGAGGGAGGCGTCGGAGGAAGAGGAGTTGAGGGCGGCGTGAGGGTTGAGAAAGTCGGGTGCGGAGGTGTACGTCCATCGGAGGAGGGAGACCGGGCAAGGGATGTGGGTAGTCCTGGCGCGTGAAGGAGAGGAAGGGTTGGCGGTGAAAGGGATGGAGAGGTTGGCGAAGGGCTGGATCTCGCCCTGAGTGAAGCGCTCGCGGAGGTAGGAGTAGTGCGGGAGGGCAACGGAGATAGAGAGGTAGGGCGACTCGGACTGGGCGATTGAGAGTGCGGTGAGCATGACCCCGAGACCGCCCATCGTTGCCGGGCCGAACTCCTTCGTGACATGCAGGACGCGGGTGGCAGGGCGGAGCGCAATGGGCTTCGAGAAGTCGAGGTGGCGGTAGGCTTGCAGGGCGTAGGCGCGCTTGGCTGCGTGGGAAGAAAAGGTAAGATGGTGGAGAAAAGCAATAAGAAAACGGGGTGGGAACGTACGAATGTCCAGCGGCGGTCGTGCCGGCGCACGGCAGAGCCAGTACAGCAGCGATACCAGCGCGAGAAGGACAGCGCCTACGCTTTTCCAGCGCCCGAGTAGAGCGCGGCGAGCCCTGGTCCTTTTCTTCTCCCTCCGTTTGCTGTCCCGTCCATCCTCCGCGCTCGTTGTCGATGTGACGACCTCGACGGTTCGTTGCCCACGCTTACGTGGCGATGGCCGGTGCGCAGCGCCGTTGCCGTGCGCGGCGGTAGACCAGGAGGAGCCGGCGCTGACGGAAGTTGAGCGCGAGGAGCGGTTCCTCGGCGGCGTTGCAGGCGGCGCGAAGCCTGTAGACTAGACGGTGAGCGTGCTCTCATAGTGTAGAGAAGGGAAAGAGCGCACCGTAGGCCATTCAAATAAGTCCGGCTCCTTCAACCGCAGCAAGCAAGACGATGAGGGAGACTTCGTCTGACGGACCGCGTCGCGCTTCAGCGGCGTGTCAAGGGTGATTCTCGTGGAAGGTGTCGAGCCCGATCAAGCAAAAGAGGTCGAGGAAGAGAGTTGGGAGCGCGAAAGGGAGAAAGGGAACCAGTTGTAGTCCGACCCTATCTTGACTACCGATGCCTTACTTGGGCCCCTTGCTCCTCCTTCTCCCTCTTTGGCCTCTTCCGCTTCCATCCCGCCGCTCCTGCTGGCTTATCTGGCTCTGCCACTATCTCTACAGCCCCTCTCGCTTGCTTCCCGCTTCCACTTGACCTCGACCTGGCTGCCTGCACGCCCGAGCTCAGCCGCCCTTCTTCAGGCGCGCGAGGCTCGCTCCCGCTTGCTCTCCATCAAAAAAGCAACCCGTGCGCCTGACCCTTTGCTCTGCCTCTCCCGCACCCGTGCTGACCCGCTCCCCGCCCGCGCAGTTCATGCCACGCTGCCCGCTTCCTTCCTAGAGGCGGTCAGTGCCAAGGGCCCTCAAGGGGGCTCAGATGAGGGGGAGAGCGGGCCCACGGGCGCCGGTGATAGGAAGCGGCCCGCGTACTTCTGCCCTCCTCGCTCCTTGAGGGGGAGGGACACGCGGGCCGTGCTGACAATGATCTGGCACATCCCCTTCGACGTTCTTCGCCTTTTCCTCCGTTCCACCACTCGCCTGTTCCGCCTGCCCGCCATCGACTGAAGGATGGCGACGGTGTGTAGCAGGAGCGGCGGGCGTGGAATCGAGGCGGGCGTTCTCAGCATCGCAGGACTCGACGAGAGTGCTTCTTCGGCTTGCTGGTGCGTCTGCCGCTTCTTCTCCCCGTCCACCCTGCCTGTGATTCCTTTATGATTTAATGAGTCTTGCGTGGGCGCCGTTGCGGCGGAGATCCATCGGCGGTTCGGGCGCTCTTCCTTCACCCTCGAGGCGGACCTCGTCCCTTTGGGTCGAACCGCCGCGAGCAAAGGTCGAGCTGCTCGTCCTTCGACTCTGCCGCATGGCGCTCAGAGTGCTTGATAACCTTTCGCTGAGGCAAACACCCGAGTTGCGCGACTTCGAGGATGCCGAGGCTGACCTTCTTTCCTCCTTGTCGCAGCTTCTTCCCGCTGTCGTTTCTCCTTCTGCCTGTACCTGCAATGCCCGTTCCTCTCCTGTCGTTTCCGTCGTCCCGCGAAGCCAGAGAGGATTTTCTTCCCGGTCTTCGTTTCCTGAGCCCGAATCCCGCTTTTTTCCTCTGCGAGCGGGAAGCGCCTGTGCTGAGGATCTCGCCAGTCAGAAGACAGGGGAAGTGTTCGGAGAGTCCGCGCGAGAACGACGAGCGAGAGTCGGAGGCACGGGGAGGGTTGTAAAGCGATCGACGGGAGAGAGCAAAGTGCTGACGAGAGGGCCCGGAGGAACGGGCAGCGGGAACAACATGTCAGCTCCGCTCTGACTCCGTCCCGCTGCCCGGCCGCCTTCTCCCTCTCCTACCATGCACCTGCACCTCTGCTAGGCCTTCCACCGACGCGACCGCCCTCTCCTGCGCCCCCGACGACTTCGTTCACCTCTTCTCCTCCGCCTGCTTACTCGCGACTTCGGCACTAGGATGCCCTGCCCCTTGCCGTCCATTCCGGCCAACGCGAGGGCGTCGATGGTGATGCTCATCCGGCCGTGCACGCTCGCCCTTGCCTTGGTATGGTCGCTAGTGTCCTACACCGCCTCCGCCGTCTTCACCCTCCTCCACCTCGAGCCACTCGTCTGCCCCTGCTCTGCCCACTCCGACGACGAACCGCGCACTCGGCCCCGTCCACTCCCTCCCTCGGCGCAACTTCCGCAGCCTCCGAGCCAGCCGGTCAAGCCCACCGCGCTTCAGCAGCTCGCCGCCGTCTTTCGCCAGCCGGCGCGTCGTCCTCCCCCGGCCACCCGCCGAGCGTCGGCACGCGTCGCCTTCCCGCTCCACGAGCTCGACGAGCTCACCGAGGCGCGCGAAGAGGAGGAGCGCGCAGAGCTCGAGGACGCGGCGAGGAAGGCGAGGAGGATGCCGTCTCCTTCCTCGACACTGGGCGACGTCGCGCCCGCCTTGACGCCCGACGGCGGCAGCGACGCCGACTCGGACTGCAGGAGCGAGGTTGACACCCTCGAGGACGAGCAGGCGCTCGTGGCCGGAACGAGCTCGGCGGCCAAGGGAGGAAAAGGCAAGGGCCTCAGCGTCTTCACCGGTTTGCGATTCCGCCGCACCCCCTCTACCGGCTCGAAGAAGGCCTCCACCGCCACCGCTTCCGCCACCTCCCCCGTCCTCTGCTCGACGCCAGACGACTCTGCCGCCCCGTCGCCGACCTCGTCCATCCACTCCGCCCCGTCCTCCTCTTCGTCCACTTCCTCCTCGACGAAGAACCACTGCCCGATCAAGGGCCTTCGCAACCGTGCGGCGACGCACGCGGGCGCCTCCCGCCCGAACCTCCCGACCATCCTCACCACCCGCGCACCGAGGCGCCAGTTCAGCGAGCCGGGCCCGCCGTCGCCCGAGTACTTCGCCCTCGCCGAGCCGGGCTCGACCGCCTCTTCCTCCCTGTCCTCTCTCCCCGCCTCATCTCTTCTTGCCGACTCCTCCGCCGCAGCCGGGGCCGCACCCGCGAGGAAACGCTCCGTCTCGGCCCTCTTCCGCGCGCCGTTCGCGCGCACTGCGACCGCCTCGCCCCTCACCTCCCCCGATCCCTCGCCGCCTCCTTCGCCCGTGCTCGGCCCGTCCCGGGCGACGTCCCTGACCCGCAAGACCGCCCGGGGTCGGAGCCGCTCGCCCGTTCCGCTCGTGGCGGCGCCGAGACCGCCTCCGCTCGTCAGCAGGGTGTCGAACGGCCACGGCGCAGACCTGAGCGGTGCGAGCGGCCTGGCGCTGAGCGACGTGCTGAGGCGGCGGTGATTGCCCGGCCTCGTCTCCTCTTTTCTTCTGTCTATACAGTACGTCCCTCTCCACTCTTTTCCTTTTCTCGAGCTCCTCCCTGACGTCTGTTTTTTTTTCCACAGCCTGTTCTACCCTACCCGCCCCTCCTTCCGTGTTGTCCTCGCCGCCTTCTCTCGCATGTCCCCCTTACCCTACTCTCGCTAGCCCCTTCTTGCCCTGCCATAGACCCCCTTCGCATTTCACCTCCGCATGTCCTTTCTACACCCATTCTAGCACCCGCCTTACTCGCAGCTCCTTAGAATACCTGCTCGTTTGACATACCCCTTCCCTCCTTGACAGTGATGAGAAGCAGTATATAGACCTCGTCGGCGCTTTTCGGCGGTGTTGAGAGAAGAGAGAGCGATACATAGCAAGCGGACGAACGGTACAGACAAGTAAGCACTTTCTCCCCACCGTCACTTCCCCTTCTTCGCCTCCCTCTCCCTCTCGGCCTTCTGCCTCCTGTACTCGGCGACCTTGACGCCCGTCTGGCTCTTGAGGCGCCGATAGAGCGCGGGCCGGTAGCCGAGGAAGAAGAGGACCTCGAGCCAGACGAAGAAGACGGCGAGGACGAGGGACTGGAGGAGCGAGTCGAGCAGGGCTGGCGCGCGGCCTTCAAACTGCGCGGGGGACTCAGTGAGGCGAGGTAGAGAAGAGGTGGAGAGGAAGAAAGAGACGCACCTTGCCGTGCCCGACAAACTGCGCGATCCACGACCCGACGAAGCCGTACGTGGCGAGCTTCATCGCCTGGTCGTGCTGCGTCGAGTACAGGACGTTCGCTAGATGGCCCATCGTGAGGAGGATGGGAGCGTAGAGGAGCTAGTCGAACCGGGACGGAACGGATCAGAAAAAGGACAATGGGGGAGAGGAGAAGAAAGGAGACTCACCCCTGCCGCCGGCTCGAGCAGCACAAAGTAGCTCGCGTACCCGGTCGCGACGAGGAATGGCACCGTCGCATCGAGGGTGACCTGGCCGACGAGCGGCAAGTCGACGGGGCCGAGGGAGAAGAGCGCGGTGGAGAAGCCGGGCACGCCGTGCGTGAGGATGAGGCCGGTGAAGAAGATGATCGGGACGCAGAGGACGTGGATGAGGACGTTGGCGAGGTTGGTGTGGTAGGAGGCCTGAGGAGGGCAGGGAGGAAGAGGTCAGCTGGAGCGATGAGGAGTTCCTCTGCCGTTGTTCCGCTCCGGACTTGCTCGAAGGCTTCATCGCACTCCTCGCCTCGACTGGCCGCAGCCTCGAGCCGTCCCAGAGGATAGACAGCGCGAGGAAGGGAACCGAAGGTGAGGAAGTGGGGACTCACGTAGAACGTGAACTGGTCCTCGAGGGACAGCGCGCGTGACTTGGCCATTTTGATGAGAGCCCGTGAGCGAGTCAAGTGTGCGCGCAAGCGAGAAGGAGTGGTGTGGAAGAAGGATAGAGGGCGAGCGAGTCTCCGTCCCTCCTCGTCGTCCTGCTGCACCCTCGCCCTCTCGCTGTTCGAGGCCATACTCGCGCTCAGATGGCTCGACGAGCAGCTGGCTACAGCTCTCTCCAGCGCCACCTCGACTCTGCGTCGTCCTACTCGACCCTGTCCTCGTCCCTCGCCCAGCAGCAAGCTGCCACCCTCTCTTCCCACCTCCAGACCTTCCAAGCCGCTCTGTCGTCCTTCTCCTCCAACCACCGCCACAAGATCCTCTCCGACCCGGCCTTCCGTACCCACTTCTCCCACCTCTGCCACCAGCTAGGCGTCGACCCCCTCGGCGGCGGATCAAAGGGCCTCTGGGACAAGATCGGGTTGGGCGACTGGTACTACGCCCTCGGGGTTCAGGTCGTCGACGTCTGCCTCCGCGCCAGGGAGCGAGGAGGCGGGCTCGTCCCGCTCGAGGAGGTCCTGCGTGAGGTTGCAAAGCTCCGAGGTGGGGCGGCAGCAGCAGCGGGCAGGGATAAGGACAAGGCTTCAATGGCAGTCGCGACGAGCACCACCGGCGCAGTGAGCGAGGCGGACGTTGCGCGCGCAATCGAGGCGCTCGACCCGCTCGGGTGCGGGTACGCCCTCCTCACCGTCGGGGGCAAGAAGGTCGTCCGCTGCTCACCAGGCGGGCTCGACCGCGACTCGCTCGTCGTCGCCGAGGCGGCAGCCGCGACCGGACGGGGCAGCGTCACGAGGGACGAGTTGAGGGCTTTCACCACTTCGGTGGCCGGAGGAGCTGCAGGATGGGAGTGGGACCGCGTTGACCACGCGCTCGACAAGGCGCTTATGGACGACGGCATGGTCTGGGTCGACGACCAGGCCGGCGGCAACGGCGCAGGCGACCGCGAGTATTGGGCGCCGGGCCTGTTCGTTATGGAGTAGATGATCCGTGTTTTTCTGGTGCGCTCCTTCCCTTTCGCAACCTCGCCTCCCCGGGTAGTAACATACTCCCTACAGCAGTTCCGTGATCCGTATCACCCGTTGTTGTTGCCAATCTACCAGCCCTTCTTCCCCTCATCCTTTCTCTTCATCCGCGAGCCGCAAGTCCTGCTTCTCGCTTTCTCCGTCTCATCCAGCGCTCCCTCGCCACCGAGGCCGCCCAGCCTCCTCGCGCGCGGGAGTACCAGACCGTCGAGGACCTGCATCACAAGAAGGCAGCCGAAATCTTGTCCGAACGCGATGCGGGCAAAGCTGGTGGTGAGCCAAGAGCTTCCCTACATCGTCCTCTACGGCCTGCGCAGCGCAGCGCAGCCTCTCGTCGTCGTTGTCGCTGCTGCCTGCCGCCCCCCCGTCCTCCGCATCGGGCGGCTCAGAATGCAAACAGGTCTCGACAGTTCTTTCTCCCCGAACTTCACTCCCGATGCGGGATCGTGTTGAGAAACTGATCGATGCACAGACGTATGACAAGACTACTAAGCACTCCAGAGGGAAGAAAGGCCGAAGAGAAAGGGGAGAAAAGTGGCTTCGACAGCCTACTCGGCAACGAAGACGGCAGCGGCGCCCATACCGAGACCCTGTCGGGACGATGCTAGCGTCAGTAAGGGAGTGAGGATGATGAGAGAGGCGATGCAGCGCACGATGCACATGGAGGTGACGAGGACCTTTCCTCCGCGGCGGCGAATCTCGTTCAGGCCGGTTGCGACTTGGCGAGCACCAGTCTGCAAATGAGTGTCCACAGCGTCAGCGTACCGAATGTAGGGAAAGGGAAGGGAAGAGAGCAACTCACGCAGCCGAGCGGGTGGCCCAGCGCAATGGCGCCGCCGTTGACGTTCGTCTTCTCGAGCGGCAGCCCGAACTGGTCGACGAGGTACGCGTACATGGACGCGAACGCCTCGTTGACCTCGAACAGGTCGACGTCGTCCATCGAGATGCCCGCCCTCGCGAGCGCCTTCGGGATCGCGTACGCCGGGCCGATGCCCATGATCCTCGGCGGGAGGCCCGCGACGGTGGTGCAGACGTGCTTGGCGAGGATCTCGAGCCCGAGCTCCTCGGCCTTGCGGCGGGTCATGAGCAGCACGCCCGCGACGCCGTCCGTGATCTGCGAGGCGTTGCCGCCGGTCGTGCACGCGTTGCCCCACTGCGGGAACGCCGCGCGGATCTTGCCGAGCTTCTCCTTGGTTGTGCCCGGGCGGATGCCGTCGTCCTTGGAGACGAGCACCTTGGTGCGCTTCGGGGCAGGCGCGCCGGCTTGGGCGGGAGTGGCAGCGGAGGGAAGCTGGAGAGCCTCGAGCGGGATGATCTCCTTGTCGAAGTAGCCGTTCTTCTGAGCTGCCTCAGCGCGCTGCTGGGAGAGGGCGGCGAGCTCATCCATGCGCTCGCGGGTGATGTTGAAGTCTGCGGAAGAAACGGAGGGTCAGGGGAGGAAGAAAAGGAAAGAAAGGGCGAGAGGGGCACCTTTCGAGACGTTCTCACTCGTCCATCCCATCGGGTATTGAGTATCCTTGGCCACGGGGTGGTTCAGAACGTCCTCGGCGAACTCGTCGGCGCCGCGGTCAGGACTATGGAGGGGCAGAGAGTTAGTCTGGCGCAAGAAGGGCCTCGCGCTGCTGGCTCCGCGAGAAGAGAGGACAAGAGAGGACAGGATGATGGAGGAGGTATGGTGAAGACCAAAAGGAAGGCAACGCACGTCGCACTCATGCTCTCGAAGCCCATCGCAAGACCGATCTCGATCTCGCCATTGCGGATCTGATTCGCGACGTTGGAGACGGCCATCAAGCCAGAAGAGCAGAAGCTGCCTCGGGGAACCTTGTCAGCCTGGGCAGAGGAAGAGACAAGACGAGGAAGAAGACGAACCGGTTGATGATCTGGAGGGGGACAGTCTCGGGAATGCCAGCGGCAAGTGCGGCAGCGCGAGCGTCGTACGGCGCCTTAGGCGGGAGGACGGTACCTGCGCGAGAGGAAGCGGGTGAGCTGAGGCAGGAAGTGAGGCAGGGAGGAAAGAGGACGAACCGACGGTGATGTCGCCGATGAGCGCCGGGTCAATCTTCATCTCCGGGATGGCTTTCTGTCGGTGTAAGGACGTCAGCGAGCGTCGCGGAGAAGAGGAATGAGCGGCAGCGCGCCTTGAAGTACTCGATGAGGAGCTCCTGGACCGACATGTCCTTGAAGCCGCCCTTGCGGGCCCGCTGGAGAGGAGACCGCTTGGCGAAGGTGATGACGACTGCTCATCGCACCGCGTCAGCGTGCGTTCACCTCGCCGGCGAGAGGATGAAGAGCGGGAGGAGGGAGAGAGGGGAACGAACCATCGTCGGGGCTCTTGCGGAGCAGCTTGGACTTGCCGGTGCCGCGGAGCGAGTCGAGGGTGCTGGAGATGAGGTTGGACATAGTGCTAGGTGGGTGAAGAAGCAGGAGAAGAGCAAGAGGCGGAGCGAGAGAGGCGAAGAGGCGCCGCGCCGCTTCCGGGTAGCCGACTCGAGTTGCCGGTGGGCGATTTTTTGTGGTCGGCTGCAGAGGGGACGCGCGCTCTCCGGGAAGCGCACCTGGACAGTCAGCAAGAAGCCGGAGCGAGGCAGCGGAGCAGCGGAGGGCAAGCGTGCTTTTCCTTCCCGCGAGCTCTTCCTCTCCCCCTCACGGCAGTGCACAGGCTGGGAGACGAAAAGGTATGATTTACAGACAGACAAACACCCATGCGCACGCTCACCGGTCAACCTCGCCGAACACCTGGAAGGGGGCGAAGAGGAGTAGTCAGTACAAGCCGTGGCGAAGACGGCGGGGGAACAACGCACCAAGTCCATGGTACCGATGATGGCTGCGGGAAGGCGGGAAAGGAGTCAGCACGGACGCACTAAACGGCTTCGAATAACCCAGGGCAGCCTGCAGAGGTTGGATGGAAGAGAAACGCGACGTACCGACCATGTCGGGGAGCCAGGCGCCGCGGGACATGAAGTCGGCGCCGGCAAGGTGAGCAAATCCTGAAAAAGGACGTGGCGTGGGCGAAAGAAGGGCGAAGAACGCAAAGGAGGAAGAGGAAAGAAAAGCCAAGATAGTCAGAACAGGTCGTCGGCCCGAGGGAGGGAGATAGACGCACCGGGAGCGCGGATCTTGCACCGGTACGGACGGTTGGTGCCGTCCGACACGAGGTAGACACCCATCTCGCCCTTGGGCGCCTCGATCGCCGAGTACGTCTCGCCGGGCGGGACGTGGTAGCCCTCCGAGAAGAGCTTGAAGTGGTGGATGAGCGACTCCATCGACTCCTTCATGGACGCGCGCGGGGGCGGGACGATCTTATGGTCGTCGACCTTGACCTGGCCCGCCGGCATCTTGTCCAGGCACTGGTAGATGATGCGGAGCGACTGGCGGAACTCCTCGACACGGCAGAGGTAGCGGTCGTAGCAGTCTCCGTTCTTGCCCACCGGGATGTCGAACTCGACCTTGTCGTACGCGTCGTAAGGCGTCACCTTGCTGCAGAGCGGAAGGAGGGAAACAGGTCAGTACAGACTGCTTCGGCGCCCACCTTGAAGGCGCGATGTAGCGGGTGGTGCAGAAGACGACACGACAGGTGTATGGATGCAATCAGAGGGGCGAGGGGGAGGCGAGAAGCGCAAGGGGGAAGAGGCGCAGAGGCGGGCGAGGGGGAAGGGGGCGAATTGACAGGAGGTTCGGATGGAGCGCAGGAGGAGAACGGCGGCGATTTCGAGCGCGCTGAGGAGGACGACGGCCACGGGCGCGTGTCCCGACGATGTAGACCGAGGACGGGGGGAGGGAAAGTAGAGAGGGACGGGGGATGGAAGGGGCGGGAGACCGGGAGTGGCCGCGATGGCGGAGAGGAGGGCGATGGTAACGAAGAAGACGCACCGGATATCCCAAGGAACGCCCGACCCACGAAGCATAACACCGGAGAACGAGTAGTCGAGCGCCTGCTGCGCCGTCACGAGTCCGATGCCGATCGTACGCTGCTTCCAGATACGGTTGCCGGTGACGACCTCCTCGATCTCGTCGACACGGTTGGAGAACGCCGTCGCCCACTTGTAGATGTCCTCGAGCAGGCCGTGCGGGAGGTCGTAGGCGACACCACCGGGGCGGACGTACGCCGCGTGCAGGCGGGCACCCGAGACGCGCTCGTAGAACTCCATGAGCTTCTCACGCTCCTCGAAACCCCAGAGGAAGGGGGTGAGGGCACCGACATCTGGACGAGGAAAAGTCGAGGGGAAAAGGGGCAAAGGGGAAAAGGGGCGAACAGGGTGGCGGAAGAGGCGGGGTATTGCAAAGGCAACGCCGTTAGTACGCACTGAAGCGTCAAGAAACGAGAAAGCGGAAAGGTACGCACCCATGGCGTGGGTCAGGACGGCCATCAAGTGGTTGAGGATACGGGTGATCTCGCCGAAAAGGGTGCGGATCCACTTGGCACGCTCGGGAACCTCTGCGGAAGGAGACTGGCGTGAGTGACGAAGAGCATACGTCGCATAAGGGGAAGGGGCGCACCGATGTTGAGGAGCTTCTCGACGGCCAGGGAGTAGCAGAGCTCGTTCGTCATCATCGAGACGTAGTCGAGGCGGTCGAAGTACGGGAGCGCCTGGGTGTAGTTCTTGTACTCGATGAGCTTCTCGGTACCGCGGTGGAGGAGGCCAATGTGCGGGTCGGCACGGAGGATCTCCTCGCCGTTCAGCTCGAGGATGAGGCGAAGCACACCGTGCGCGGCGGGGTGCTGGGGACCGAAGTTGAGCGTGAAGTGGCGCATGGCTGTTGTGGAGACAATGTACGAGTCAGTACAACGCTCGAGGAAGTCGCCACCGCCATGTTGCCGCCCGATGCGGAGGACGAGGGGGGTGTTGGCGGCGGCGACAACAACGACGAGTGGTTGCACTGCGCTGCGCAGGCCGTAGAGGACGATGTAGAGAAGCTCTTGGCTCACCACCGGCTTTGCCCGCATCGCGTTCGGACAAGATTTCGGCTGCCGTCTTGTGATGAAGGTCCTCGACGGTCTGGTACTCCCGCGCGCGCGGAGGCTGGGGGGCCTCGGTGGCGAGGGAGCGCTGGAGGAGGCTGGAGGGCCTGGCGAGGCGCGCAAGTGGTCGTGCGGCGCGGAAGAGCATGGCGAGCGAGCGGTGAAGCGGTGAGCAGGAGGAGCGAATCGAAGCGCCGCCCTCTCGCACCCCGACTCCTCTCGTCTTTGTACTCTTAAAGACTTCTAGTAGTCCTGTGAGACTCTGCTGAGCCAGTACAGCCACCTGCCAGCTCGAACGAAGCAAGATTCGCTGATCTCTCCTCGTCGCTTTTTCCTCCGATTCTTGTCTCGCGACTCTGCGGTGCTCGAACGGCCTCGGACGCTCCCCTCCGAGCGCCGGAAAGCTGCTAGGGTGCAAGAACGCGTCGAGCACGACAGGAACGCGTGGCCGCTGCCCTCTTCCGGCTCCACATGCACGTCTCGCTCTCTCCTCCTCTTCCACACCCCGACTCGCGCATCCGGTGAGGCTCTGTCCCAACATCTGAGCTGTGAGCACCGATCATCAGCAGTCGAAGGCGCTGCAGAGCCTCCCACGGCCTTGCTCGTCCGCCTCTTCCGACCCGCCGGCGCGACTTGCTCAGGCAGCTGCAGCCCGCCAACAGGGTGGAGGGCTCAAGGCGTCGCTTAGAACTGCACATTGACCCGACTGACATCCTCCTCGCGCCGCCGCAGCTCGGCTCGCTCATCATGCGATCTCTCCTCCTCGCCAGTGCTGTCCTCGGCGCAGCTTCCTCCGCCCTCGCCGCCTCGTCCACGCCCTGCGTTCTCCAGGGCGCCAGCTTCGGCAAGATCGATTTGCGCGGCCTGCGCAAGGAGAAGCAGGACTACGTGTCCACCAACCCGGACGGCGGTGCCATCTCCCTCAACTTCTGCGGAGCTGTTTCGCCCAACGCTTCCCCAGCGGAGAGTGCACAGGGATACGGCGCGTACATCGAGGACAGCCGTGGCGGAATCTCGCTCGGGTGCGTCCTCTCCCTCTTCTTCCCTTTTCTGCCGCACCTTAACTCCTTCTCTCCACAGCGAGTACACCCAGACGCCGGCCTACCACAACGGTCTCCTGTCGCTCACGTACAAGAACGGCCACGCCTGCCCGAACTCGAACGCCCGGCGGTCGAGCATGATCTACCTCCAGGTGCGCTGCAGTTCTCCGACACTGCGACTTTGGGACTTCATGTTGACGCTGCACTCGTCCGGAACCTGCAGTGCGACAACTCCTGGACCTCGGACAACAAGGTCACGCTGATCGACTCGATCGACGACTGCTCCTACTTCTTCACCATGAAGACGCCCTACGCCTGCCCCGTCTCCGGCGGATTCTTCTCCGCCGTCTGGAGCCTCCTCGTCTTGTGCGTCTTTACCTCGCCACGATAGTCGAGCAAGCGCTGACCTTGTCGGATCGTGCAGCGGCTTTTGGCTCACCCTCGTCGTCGGCGGCGCCTACTTCATCTACCAGCGCTTCTTCGGCAATCGCGGTGGTTACACTCTCGGCGGCGGCCAGTCCTCTGGCAACGCCGTCGGCGAGGCCGCTTCGTGGGTCAAGGACATCGTTATCATCTCGGGCGTTGTGCGTCGTCTTTCCCTCGCTCCTCTTCCACCACATAGCTAAGTGTCCTCTTCCTGCAGTGGGTCCTCGACTCGGCGCAGAACCTCTTCCAGTCCGTCAAGCGCCGCCGCGAAGCCAACTCTGCCGGCGTCTACGACTACAACCGCTCGGCCTCGTTCAACGACTACCAGCCCGCGCCCTCGCAGCCCTCGTACCGCGGCGGTCCCCGCGGCGGCGCCGAGCAGCCGGACTACTCGTCCGAGGCATGGCGCGCGACGCCGCCGATGCCGCCCTCGAAGAGCCCGACGCTCGGCGGGAACGGCCACGGCCAGCACCACCAGGAGCCGACGAACCCGGCGCTCGCGGGCGGCGGGAGCCTGCTCGAGGACGACGAGGACGAGGACGAGGAGGCGACGCTGGCGATGCCCGGGACCAAGGGCAAGGAGGGCAGCCTCGTCTGAGCGGAGGAAGGTGTGTAGGGAAGGGTCGGGGAAGGAGCAGAGGAAAAGGCGTCTCTCTTTCCGGTTCACAAATGGTTCGCATCGTGCCGTACTTCCGTAGGTCCCTTCTCTGTTCTTGCAATGCTGTGGCACACTTGCTCTCGAGGAGAAATCGGGGTGCGACGAGGCGCAACGAGAGACAGCCGTGTGTGCATGCTTTCCGGCGGCGGCAGCACTGAGATTGCCCTGGGTACTGATAGAACTGCTACACCCGAAAAAGGGGGGAAACGGCGGTGTCTTCATCCGTCCCTTCTCCCCAATTCCTTACCGTCCCGCTCAGGCAAGGTATCCATTCTCCTTCAGCCACTGCTCGATGTCACCCGTGTCGCGCTCGAGCCACTTCGCCCTCGAGCGGACGGCATCGAGTCCCTGGGCGAGCGGCTGCTCGTACTTGGGCCGCTCCTTCTTGTCCTTGAAGAACGCCTCGATCTGCTTGACGTCGTTCTGCGACGACAGCGTCTGGAACGAGAGCTTGACGATCGAGCCGAGGGTCAAGTTGCCGGCGAACTTGTGCATGAGCTCGTCGTAGTTGGCTCGGAACCATTCCCAGACCTTGCGCTTTGCGAACCGGTTGCGCGAAAGCGCGATGATGAACTTCGAGAAATCCTGTCCGTCGCAAAGGAGATGAAGAAAAGGCGAGCTCAGTCAACTTTTTCGCTGGGTCTGGTCGAGCGGTGACCAAACGCACCTGGTTCTTGACCTCGGCAGGGTCGAGCAGCAAGGCGAAGGTACGCTGGATGAGCTCCTCGTTCTCGCTCGCACAGAGACCATCGATAGCCGATTGAAGGTGCGCGGGACTGGCCGGGTTGCGGTAGACGTCGAGGACCTGTTGAAGCGAGAAAGCGGTCAGTCCCGGTCAACGACGAGGCTGAAAGACGAAAGCGAAAACGCACTTTGAGGTACTCCTTCTCGCCGCCGAACCGGACAGACTGCGAGTAGATCGAGCCCTTGAGGTCGCCCGGGATTTGCGAGTCGTCGTTCTTCTCCATGAAGAGGCCGAAGCGGCGCTTGTACTCGGCGAGGGTCCTGTGGGTGCCGCCATTGACCGTTAGGATCGCTTCTCGGAAAAGCCTTCGGCTCCCATGCAGGGAAGGGAAGAAATCGAAAAAGGACAGCGCACTTCTCGTCGCCAGTCACCGCCGCCGTCGCGATCGCCATGGTCCTCAGCTCGACCGTGTCCGAGTCCTCGCCCTCCTTGTACTCCCACCCGAGCTTCTCCGCCACGGGCACGAACAGCTCGCGGCGGACCTTGGCGATCGCGTCGCGCACGGGCTGGGGCTGCTCCCACCAGGTCGCCGAGATGTCGCCGAGCGCGCCGGCGATTTCTTGCCAGACTGCGAGGGTGGAGGAGCTTCAGTATGTCTGTCACTGGAACGGCGGGAGGGAGACTTGGAGGAGAAGTGGAGGAGAGCGAGAGGAGCCGCACCCAGGTTCTCTGTCTCCCCCTTGAGCTTCGCCAGCAGCGTCAGCGTCCCGCTCGTCTTGGCGTAGCCGGATGCAGAAAGCGCGCCGGCGTCCTGCACGAGGCCGATGCGGTCCTGGAGCGAGAACGCCGAGTTGGGCTTGCCTGCCTCGTCGCCGATCTTGCCGAGGCGCG